>OV725077.1:205525145-205620145 GCA_928085145.1 Nezara viridula | reverse complement strand
ATATCATTTTCATAAAAAGCGAATTCCAAAACATAAGAGTTGACCCTAATATCGATTTAAACAAAAAAGTTTTAAAAAGTCGAGATCCGGGAAGCCCAATATCAAATTTGATATCATTTTCATATGAAGCGCTCCCCCAAAAACGTATTAGTAGACCCTGATCTCGATATAATCAAAAAAGTTTAATAAAGTCGTGCCCGGGGGGCCCAATCTCAAATTTGATAACATTTTCATAAAAAGTTCCCTCCAAAACATAATAGTCGACCCTAATATCGATATAATCGGAAAAGTTAAAAAAAAGTCAAAGCCCGGGGAGCCCAATCTCAAATTCGATATCATTTTAATAAAAAGCGCTCCCGAAAACTTAAGAGTAGACCCTGATATCCATTTAATCTAAAAGGTTAAAAAAAGTCGAGGCCCGGGGGGGTCACACCTAAAATCCGACATTATTTTCATAAAAAGCGCCCCCCAAAACCTAATAATCGGCCCTGATATCGATAAAATCAGAAAAGTTACGATAAGTCGGTTCCCGAGGAGGGGGGAGGTCACACCTAAAATCAGACATTATTTTCATAAAAAGCGTCCCCCCAAAACCTATTAGTCGACCCATATATCGATAAAATCAGAAAAGTTACGATAAGTCGGTGCCCGAGGGGGGGAGGGAGGTCACACCTAAAATCCGACATTATTTTCATAAAAAGCGCCCCCCAAAACCTAATAGTCGACCCATATATCGATAAAATCAGAAAAGTTACGATAAGTCGGTGCCCGAGGGGGTGAGGGAGGTCACACCTAAAATCCGACATTATTTTCATAAAAAGCGCTCCCCAAAACCTAATAGTCGACCCATATATCGATTAAATCAGAAAAATAACAAAAAGTCGGTGTTCCCGGGGGGGGGTGGGAGCCGTGTCTAAAATCCGACAATATTTTTATAATAAACGCCCCCTAATATCTAATAGTCGACCCATATATCGATAAAATCAGAAAAGTTATAAAAAGTCAGTGCCCGGGGGGGGGGAGGGGTCACACCTAAAATCCGACATTATTTTCATAAAAAGCACCCCCCAAAACCTAATAATCGGCACTGATATCGATAAAATCAGAAAAGTTACGATAAGTCGGTTCCCGAGGGGGGGGGGGAGGTCACACCTAAAATCCGACATTATTTTCATAAAAAGCGCCCCCAAAACCTAATAGTCGACCCATATATCGATAAAATCAGAAAAGTTACGATAAGTCGGTGCCCGAGGGGGGGAGGGAGGTCACACCTAAAATCCGACATTATTTTCATAAAAAGCGCCCCCCAAAACCTAATAGTCGACCCTGATATCGATAAAATCAGAAAAGTTACGATAAGTCGGTGCCCGAGGGGGGGGGGGAAGGTCACACCTAAAATCCGACATTATTTTCATAAAAAGCGCCCCCCAAAACCTAATAGTCGACCCATATATCGATAAAATCAGAAAAGTTACGATAAGTCGGTGCCCGAGGGGGGGAGGGAGGTCACACCTAAAATCCGACATTATTTTCATAAAAAGCGCCCCCCAAAACCTAATAGTCGACCCATATATCGATAAAATCAGAAAAGTTACGATAAGTCGGTGCCCGGGGGGGGGGGAGCGTGTCACCTAAAATCCGACATTATTTTCATAAAAAGCGCTCCCCAAAACCTAATAGTCGACCCATATATCGATTAAATCAGAAAAGTTATAAAAAGTCAGTGCCCGGGGGGGGGGGAGGGGTCACACCTAAAATCCGACATTATTTTCATAAAAAGCACCCCCCAAAACCTAATAATCGACCCATATATCGATAAAATCAGAAAAGTTATAAAAAGTCAGTGCCCGGGGGGGGGGGAGGGGTCACACCTAAAATCCGACATTATTTTCATAAAAAGCGCCCCCCAAAACCTAATAGTCGACCACTGATATCGATAAAATCAGAAAAGTTACGATAAGTCGGTGCCCGAGGGGGGGGGGGAGGTCACACCTAAAATCCGACATTATTTTCATAAAAAGCGCCCCCCAAAACCTAATAGTCGACCCATATATCGATAAAATCAGAAAAGTTACGATAAGTCGGTGCCCGAGGGGGGGGAGGAGGTCACACCTAAAATCCGACATTATTTTCATAAAAAGCGCTCCCCAAAACCTAATAGTCGACCCATATATCGATTAAATCAGAAAAGTTACAAAAAGTCGGTGCCCGGGGGGGGGGAGGGGTCACACCTAAAATCCGACATTATTTTCATAAAAAGCCCCCCCAAAACCTAATAGTCGACCCATATATCGATAAAATCAGAAAAGTTATAAAAAGTCAGTGCCCGGGGGGGGGGGAGGGGTCACACCTAAAATCCGACATTATTTTCATAAAAAGCACCCCCCAAAACCTAATAATCGGCACTGATATCGATAAAATCAGAAAAGTTACGATAAGTCGGTTCCCGAGGGGGGGGGGAAGGTCACACCTAAAATCCGACATTATTTTCATAAAAAGCGCCCCCCAAAACCTAATAGTCGACTCTAAGACCAATGAAATCCGAAGAATTAGCTATTAGCTTTTAGTTGAAGATACAGATAAAGATAATTAGCGGTTAGCGGTAAGAACAGCTAAAAGTTAACTTGCGCTAAAAGTTAGCGGCTTGGTCCCGCTAATAGCTAATTTAGTTGCAGAATTATCTGCCCGCTAATAGCTAATTTAGCTGTTATCTGTTATCTGTTAGCTATAGATAATTTTTGCCCAACACTGAAGTGGACTAAGATAATACAAATAATTTTATTGATCAAACGCAGTTACAACAACCTTAGATTTTTCTGATGGAAAATTCATAGTGAAGCAAGATTATGATATATTACTTAATGATTTTTTTTGCAATAAACCGACCATATATACTATGAGGTGTATCCATAAGTTACAAATAAATTTTATTTAAAATTGTATTCTCCATTTTTATTAATGACTTTCTGCCATATTTCTGACAGTATAATTACTCCGCTCTCGTGAAACATCTAGGACGTAGAAGCGAATAACTGATCGAGATAAGTTTTCACATCCCTCCCACAGTGCACTATTTTTTGTTGAAGGAGTTTTGGAGGGATCGGAATAAGTGGTAGTCGGATGGTACAATATCCATAGAATACGATGGGTGTAAGAAAATATCCCAGTCAAGTTGCACTAGCTTGCGGAGCGTTGTCATGATGGAATACAACATCTTTGTCGCAACTATGGTCCTCATTTGGTTAGCCGCATGCAGTAGATCTTCGAGTCAATCGTTTTTCCTTGTGGAAGCAACTCGTAAAACAGCACGCCGTGATAATTCTGCCATATGGAGAGCAAAATATATTTTGGATGTAGGCCGGGCCTTCAGGAGTGGCATTTGGCGACTCGTCAGCCGTTGTTCAAGAGATCTCTTACGCAATACTTTGTCGTAGATGAGCCACTTTCTAACAACCGTCACTAATAGTTTCAGAAATAAATGCTTCTTAACTGTTCTAAAAACTGTTTTCAGTGTCTTCGTATTTTCTCGTACCTGTATCGACGGTTCATGTTCGATTGGAGCCTCGATATCATTCGAATCAATCTCGGTGGATTGATTGCTGTGTTTTTTCGAGACTTGCATACTCCTGAACGAAAATTGGCAAATCATTTTTGAGCAGTATTATGTTCTGTTAAGGCATCGTCCCCGTATACCTTACATCTCTTTCGGTGGAATTTTGAATCCCACTTTTCGTTTTCCTTCTTTTTAAAGAAAGCAAAATATGCCAAAAATGCACTTTATCATTTGACATATTCACTATATAGTAGCAAAAACAAAACTAATGCCAATCAAACCAAACACAGCAGTTTCGAAAAGCGGACTTTGACATTTCCCAAAAGTATCATTATTGTCAGATAAGGCAAAGAGAAATGAATATATTTGAAAACAATTCGCACTACTAACGAAAACCGAAGGAAACTATGGATCCACCCAACACATTGAAAATAATCAGCCTTTCAACCACAATTTTTATTTCCCTTCATATTAAAACATGTTTTAGTATATGAAGGGATAGTTAGTATTAGTATTAGTATAGTATTTTAATAAATGTATATGTTTGATTGATGTTAATGCTTTTGAATAACATCAGAAATAAAATAAATGAAAATTATTCCTATGATATTGCCTCTTACATTGAGACGTGCACATTCCCTAGGGAATAACCATCTCCCTGCACCCCAACTCGCGGGTGGTCTACCGGCTGGAGATCGCCAAGACCAACAAGCTGAGGATCCTCTTGGAAGCACTCTCAACGGACCCGTCTGACTTCGGAGCTGAGCCAGTCGCCTACCTCACCCCGCTGGCCAAGTTGGCCATAAATTTGGTGAACCTCCCTCATTTCTTGCAGGACAATGAACCTTTATTCATGTTGTGAACTAAAGTCGACTAAAATGAATTTGCTTATTTTCGTTATTTTTTTTGTTTTTTTTAAATTTCATTCAAAATAATAGTTTCATTATAGTTTACAATTATAAGGTTCCTAAGGTATGATGTAATTGAAATAGAATTTTAAAGAATTAATTACTTGTTTATTGATAAATATTACAACCTACCTCAATAAAGGACATATTATAATAGAGTTCAGAGAGGTGAAATTACCTTACTTTGAAATAAGGTAATTTCAAAATAATATACAGCGAAATAAGAACAAAAGAAAATATCATAATGAAAAAAGAAAATATAAATAATAGTAATAATAAAATAAATGAAATAGAATAGTATCCTGAAACGTAAAACCTGGAATTTTGAAGGGGGATTAAGTTTTTGATTTTTCTGGTCGATTACAATGGTTCATTGTAATTATTATTGAAAATAATAAACCAAAAGATCTTACTTATTCAACTATCATTTTAACGACCTCTTGGAAAAATTGAAATGAATCCTGATTTGAGTGGAGGAAGCACGTACGGAACACGGTCAAACGTGTTTCTATCATGCTAGAGTGAGCATCTGCCGGTGCATGTGCATACCTATGCAGCTGCACAGGGCAGGTGAGATAGATCTCCAAGCGGCCACGTGTACAATGTTACTACTATTGTTTACAAACATTAGCACTGTTGAGGGACTAGAATGCAATTTGCTAGGGCCGTGATGTACTGTGCTTGATCACAGGAGCTAACTTGATTTAATGCCGGCCAATAAGCGAAGGCCATTAAGGAAGGTCCCTGGAGGACAATCGCCCGCCGGATAATCCAATAGCGTTCCTCAGGAGCACGTCCTGGACAGAAGACAGTCTTAGTCATGGCAGCGCGGAACTATTTGAAACAGAGAGGACTTCGCTACTTATAAATCCATTTATAGTTTATTCTTTAAAGTAATATACTTATTATATATGTAATATTTTCTCGGAATATTATTACAGATTAAATAGTTTTTAATTGGCCTCATTCTTATTTCAATAATGATGTGTTTTAAAATGTATGTTACACAAAATACAGTCAAATTTCTAATGTTAAATCACTATATCTTACTAGTTGGCCCGTGCGAATATTTCACAGACTATTTCGTTTACTAAAGGAATAGCAAAACAATATGGAAATAAGTAGATCCTATGTATTATGTGAGGGAGGAATTTATTGTTTTCCTTGGTCGATTACAATATTTCATTGAACATAATATTTGTACAGATAACTTTTCTTGCGTCTATTTTTAATCGATGGCGAAAAAGGTAATAATCAAAATAAAGCATCGATCATTGGATTTGATAAATTATTAAAAAATATAAAATGTACAAACAAAAAAATGTCTTTAATAGTGTATATATCAGCCAGAAAAACAAAACGTGGTAGAACAGTAAATGCGATATATTCAAAGAGAAAGAAATTATTCAGCAAACCAGATTTAATTGACTGTATATTTGTTAATAATGGTCAGATTTTTAAGATGTTATTTTGTTTTGAAGGGAATTCAGTATTTAGTTTCAAGGTTCGAAATACAAACCTCGACTCTGCTTAAAAAATATTTGGACAAACTTTGCTCCTACGGTCGTTACAAATTGTTTCAAATTTAAAAATATCTAATCGATTTAAATGATTTTTTGTTTTGCTTTGTAGGGAATTTATTAATCTTTCTAATAATCATGGATATAATAAAAAAATAAAATAAAAAAAAGAAGTATACTTTTTGAGTTATTTGCAAATAAAGTTTCTTTTCCTTCATAACTCTATTCCTAGAAATTTCGGCGAAATGAGTATTTTTCGCACCTGAAGGAGATCTCCAAAATGAGGTGTCAATCATTAAATTAAATAAAAAAATGGGGTACCGAAAAAAAACACCTAGAAATAATATATAAAGAAATCATTACGAAAATCATGTTACTTTGTTTGGAGTAAACGGTGCTACTGATGCTAAGGAATTATAAGTAATAATATAAATAAAAAGTATAATATATAATATCACATACAAAAAAATTGAATTAACAGATTTAAAAAAAAATCGGAAAGAAATAACCCTAAAATAAAAAACAAAGTAATTAATAGGCACAGTTCCTAAAGTAAGCACTAATTCCATTGAAGGAGTCCTTCAATCATCATCCATTCAATAGTCATCTATTGATTGAGGACCGATAGATAGAAATGTATACATGAAGGTCACACATAAAAAATATAAATATAAAATGGAATATGTTCCAACTGAATTATTGAATGTAAAAACACTAACAAATATAGATAGGAAGTAAACTGAATACACATATGTAAAGTAAATTGAGAGATAACAACATTCATATATTAAAATGAGGTTAGAACTACCAGAAGTCAATGGGACGGTTGAGCCCTTGAATAAAGAAGCTCACTGAATTCCATCTTATAAGTTTAGGAACAGCCTGATGGATTTGCGATGTCCTTCAATGAACTCAGTAAAAGGTTTACGACTCATCCTGTAATATTTCCTAAAATGGTGTCATGTTGAAATGGTTCTGTAGTGATGACACGAAAAAAAAATATATAAGGCAGCAATTAAAGAGTGGCATGTCAATACAAAAAATATGATTTTACAAAAATCAAGAAAACATAAGCCTTTTTTAAATAAGTGATTTAAAAAACCTAATATTGTTTTTTTATGTTTACACACTTAGTAATACGCTAGAATAAATATAAGTAACAGATATTCAAGAAAGTGGTTTATTACAATAAACGACCAACTATTTTTCAACAATAATACAATATTTCCAACGACACTGTTCTTCATTTCTTGAAAAAACACCATGTCAAAAGGATAAAATAATGAAAATTTCGACCAATAAATTATGCAATAAAGTTGTAGTTAATTCATGGACGACGTGAATTACCCATAAAATTGATATACAATTACAGAAAAATATTAATAAGAAAAAATACGAGGGCCACTATTTTTTAAGATGGGTACTAAGGGTACTAGTAAATTCTGAGCAAGGACCATGCGGCGGTGAGGGCTGTCGTAAACTATGATATATACCTACAAGTGTCCCTTTTATAGTCCTACTCTCCCCCGGAAAAGTCGGCATTAAAAAGTTGCAATAAAAGTCAATTTTGTGGTCCGGTGCTATAACCCTCCGACCCCTCCCCCCTCTCTCCATCACCTCTTTACCTATGCTACGCTTATGATAACACGGAGCAGTACACGGTACTTGCAATTCGAGCAACGGCCTCAAGGGAAATGGAAACGTTAAATATCAAATAGAACTAGAGCATCTAAAGCTCCATTTTCTGGCATTCGTAAAAAAAAAAAGGATAGGAATGAACTAGTTGCCAATGGAATGGAATTTCTTATCATTTCCTCCAAACGACACCGCCATGAATCATCTGTTATTTTTATGGTAAGAAAAAACTTAGAACACTGTTACAGTATATTAAGTTTCTACCATAACGAAAAAAAGGGACAGTCTTTTCTTTTATATCAATTAACTATCCACCAAGAATTTACATAATTAATTGGGAATAAAATTACTGATAATGAATTGAAGTGTTGGCACATTAATGATAATAGTTTACGATTCATGTATGTAATTTAAAAGAAATGAAGATGATGCAATTTCTAAAAGTGCAATTTTTTTTTTGATTTATGATATTCACGACTGTGTATTACAAACAACAATACATTCAGTAAACATAATAACGAAAAATAATAACATGAAAACAGTTGTTTAGAAACTATCCACTAGGTAGCACTCTAATAATGTGTCTACATTATAGATATCACGGGGCTATCTGCTTTTCAGATGACTCGGAGTAGGGATGGGAGATAGTAGATAGTTGGGCACTAGCGATAGTTTGATAAAAACTATCGAGTGTATCGAGAGTTTAGTAACTTCCCGACACAGACTTAAAGAGGATTTGTTTTCGCTGTATTATTTAATTATTTTCTTTAATAAAATTCTGAATAAGCTGTACAATAATTAAAATTGATGGTGGATACATCCTTAAAGATTTATGTCGCAGTAATAATTATAGGAACTGCGGTCGGTAGAATGTTGAGTACGTTGCCATAATAATCTGGTACGGCGTTTAGTGTGGATAAGGACAAGGAGGTGTTGGGGTTGAATGGTTTTTTTAGGAATTCTGGAGGAGTCTTTTGGGAAGGAGGCAATCCAGGCGGCTTGTTGGATTGTGGTAGAAAAGGAATTGACGGCCCTATATAGGTCATCGGAAGTTTTTAAGGATTTGGCGGAAAAGGTCCCAGTTAACTGGGCCTCTAATAAATGACGGTGGAGAAGGTTTGGGAACGGGTTCAAGTGAAACATTAAGAATTAGAGGACTATGGTCAGAGGAAAGTTCATGCAGATGTGTAATAAAACAATTGAGGGGACTTAAGCAGCTGTGGATAAAGAAATTAAGAATATCAAGATTACGGTTAGGATCTGTGGGCTAGTAGGTTGGAGAGTTGAGAGAGAAAACGTTGAGAATAGAGTACAGACAGCAGGGTTCGGCCACGAGAATTCGTGAACCTGTTGGTGCTTGGCATTTAAGTCTGCGCCCAAAATGAAATGATGTCCTAAGGAATCGAGGAGAGAACTGAATTGGGCATTGGATATGGATCGGTTAGGAGGGCAATACGCTGACGCGAGGGTAACCGGAAAGGAGAAGGTTTTTATTACGATTGCTATAGACTCTAGGAAATCATGTATAGGTAACGGGAGTAGGTGATGGAAGAGGGATTGGTGTACAATTACAGCAGTACCGGCATGTGCTCTTCCGTCAGGATGGTCAGTACGATATGTCAGGTATTGTGGTATTTTGAAGTGCTGTTTAGTGGTTAGTCGAGTTTCAGTAATCAGTGCCACGTCAATTTTCTTGTTAAGTAACTATGCAGACATTTCGTCTGTGTGATACCTTTCGCATTCCAAAGGAGAATGGATATAGGTTTATTGGAAATCATATAAGGATTTTTTGGGGGAGGGATAAAATGTGATACAAGATTTGTGAGATGTAAGTAAACTGGTGAGATCTGTGGTGGTTGATGGAGGAGGAATGTGAGGAATGCGGTGTTGATAAAATTGTTTAGGATTAGGTGAAGTTTGAGTAGTAGGATGTTGAGTTGAGGGTGGGAATTTCGAAGAATACATTGTTGTTGTGGCAGGGTCTCACAATATGTAATCTTGTTCTTACTTCCTAATAGGTGTGCAAAAGACACAGTCGGGTCTATGGTTTTGGGAGGTTCTTTTCTTGATCCGGACCTTACAGTTTCTTCTAGGTATCGGGATTTCATATTCTTGTATATCTGGCAGCATCTGTAGTTCGCCGATGGTCCTTCATAGCACAAAGCACAAATTGCAGGTTCTTGTTTAGATTTTGTGCATTCACCAGTTTTGTGTTGTCCACCGCATTTTACACAACGCAGCAAATGATGGCAATACGCCTGGCAATTATGGCACTGGACGATATTCTTCCTAGGATACGACTTCTTCCACTTTTACACTTGTGCAGTATTATCTTATAACTTCGTAAACTATTTTCGATCCCGGTAGTCAACTTCAGGTCTATAAAAGTATAGGTAGAGGAACTTTTACTCCTGGCTGTTCCTTACTCTCCTTTAGAACAATTGTTATCTGGCGCACTTTGAAACATAAAGTCTAAAAATGTTAAGAACAGATATTCATTATTTTCAGTTTATCAATACATATTATAAAATGTTCTCTTCTTTATTTATTTAAGATAGTAATTCAATAAATAATTTAAATGAAGGCCACGGAAATTATATTAAACATATTGATTGTTTTCATGAAATGAGATATTTGCTTTATTGTGTCTTTACAATTTTTAGATTGCCTGATACATAGTTTGTAAGAGTCCCGATCTTGTTAGAATTCAAAATGGTTTTTATGCATGTGGAAAACAAACAGTGTTTCTATTCTAAATCTTTCATCTACGGATATATATTTAGCAAGAGAGTTTTCAAAGTTTCACTATAATTTAGCAAAGAAAAATTTATCTTTTGAAAAAAAAGAAGCACGGATGCCTCCGGAAATTTCAAAGGAAGGCTTTTCGAAATAAGGTGAAAAGATGAAGTGGAGATTGGGGTGGCGCCTGTTGTTGCGAAATTCACTCACGTTCATATTTCCCGCAACTTTTGCCTGCCTTAGCCGTTAGGTAATTGACCTCCATTAGAGGTCGGAGGAAATTTTTCTCGCCGGCTGGGAGTCAGTCCACGTCTTGGCGGAGCAGAAGTCAACGGCTAATGTATTCAGGAAGGCCAGCGGTTTAGGGTTCTGCAGGGCCCGGGGAGTGGGGAGGGGAAGGAAAAGGATGAAGAAAAAAAAAGCTCAAAAGAAGAAGAAGAAACGCTTACACAGGAAAATCGGAGGGTTTTCCTCTTTGAGAACGCGTATTTCCCTAATTACATTGGGTCGTGCCCCGCGTATTCAATGTGTGTTTCAGATGTCATGTACCTCCCACCCCGTTCCCCCTCCCCTTCCATGTAATACACAATAGCTAATTTGGCTTTGAAGTTTGAAATCTAATAATGGGTTTGGGGATCAGATGGTGCAGTTATTAAAGTTACTGGGAATGAAAATGGAGATGAACTAAAACATGTTCCTATCCTTTGTCTCTAATACCTAATATGATTTTGTATAAACTTCATTATTTCCAGAAAATCTGGTTGGTTTTAATATATATTAATACAATGTTCTAATTGAAATAAATCAGTTTCTTCGTAACACATTTAGTTGTGTATCTGGAAAATGTTTTTGAAAGGAATAAAGCGGAAAACGAAAATTTAATTGGTTATGTATTCTGATTTTGGTTTCAAGTTATAATTTTCGCACAATTTATTTTTGCATACTACCGGAGGTAGGGAAGACTTCTATTAAGGAGCACCTTGGAATAACATTTTTTTTAATCCTCATAATTAAAATCTTTAATCAGAATCAAACGGAACTCGCGTTTCACGATATAGACACAATCAAATTTATTTCCGTGTCTGTCTGTAGTAAAATTCTTGTGGCGGGCACTGCACTACATCAACCTATTATTATCCGAAAAGCAAAGAAAAAAACAAACAAAATATAGATTCTATTTTTTATTAGATTTGTCAATTTAAAAATAGTAAACCACTAAGTAAAATTTTTTAGACGGTACGGGAATGATGAAGTGTTAGGAAAAGAGATTTGCAATTTTCCCCTCATTTTTTTTCAAATGTTCCAAAAACTAACAAAAGCTATTTTTCGGGCGTTTTGAGTAATACGCCTGTTTAAAAGCCAAATAGAGGAACTTGATAAACAACAGCTGATTACCCCTACTGGGTACAGCCCAATGTATCTCAATATGTATACAGCGAGTGATAAGCATCAGCCTTATCTCGTATTAAATGCCCCGTTCCGTATGGCGAAAACACAGATTAGGTTATCTGGCAATTATAATATTAAATTAACGTTTAATAATACTTATTACTATTTCAAGCCGAAGGAAATGTGCACGCATTGTAACCGAAATGAATTAGAGGACCTTTTAATAAATTTTGTCGGGTGCCAGATTTATGTTCACTTCCGCCAACACGCGGAGTGTTTACCTCATTCAATTAACACGACATAGGTGAATTATTTGGAATCATTCAAAAGTGACAATGAAGTCTTCCTCAAGAATATGTTTTATTACACGAGGCAATTTTGCATATTGAGGTCCTTTATTTTCAATGAATAATGACATTCCATATATTTTCCAAAACTTCCAAAAGTTTATTTATTTTGTTCTGCTTGTGATTTTTATTATTCATGCATATTTATATATTATATATTGTATACTATGCCTGTATTTATCTTTATTACTAGTGCTATTTATTACTATTTGTCATTTTGTTGCTCGCTATATTCAGATGCATTATTTTAATTATTGTATTATATGGGGAATTACTTTATATTTCATTGTTTATATTTAAGCATACAGTCAGATGCTTGGTTGTTATCAGGAGAGGATGTTGTCACTGAATCTTAATGAATTTTACTTTTTATATAAATTGTAATTGTTTTTCATATTAATTTGTTCATTGCTGTCATTATGGCCAACTCTATTTGTATGGGGCATTCCCCGAAAACAAATAAATAAAATAAAAAATAAAAAAGTATTGAGTAAACGATTGTTAAAGTTTTACCTCTAATATAATCGTATTTTTTTTCTGCACTGGAGGCTTTTCTTTTTTAAAAACCTGTTAGTATTTCTAAAGCCATTTTGAAAGATGTTACAAAATTTTACAATATTTGAAATTTAGTTTGAGAATGACTTAGTTTTTTTTTACTTTTATCCTTTTTAAACCAGTATATTCATAACCGTAAATAGTTATCATTATGTTATCGGATTTCTTAAACAATGAGATGCATTGTTGTGTTTTGTTGGTGTGCATTATACACATAAAAAAATAATTAGTTCTTTTTTTCAGCATGTGTATATTATTTGATTCTATGTTAATTTATAAAATAATATATTTTTCTTTTGTTTGGATTACAATAAGTAATAGCAATTCCATCGAACGTCGAACGTACAAAAACACACATTTTAATAAAATAGTATAGTAGTTTGTGGGCAAGTGTCGAGAGAACAAGCAAGGTATGAAATGTCCGTGGGAAAAATAAAAATGTTATTATTTTTAGACTGTATAGACTGTCAGTCGATAATAACATTTTATGGACTCTAGTTGGTTCAAGCTTTCATTCGATCATCTCTTTAATTCCTTCCAGCGCAAGCAATATTTTTTTATTTCTATTCTATTCGTCCTTAGTGGGCAGGCTCTAACTCTGCAAGGAAACTCTCTAATGTAACTCAGGCTGTAACTCTTTGATGTAACTCTCGATACACCAAGTTACTACTCAACAAAAACAACGAGCAACATATGATTACACTGAGAACATATAGTCCAGTAAAGTTAGGGGGAAAACACCCTTAACCCAAAATTCAAAAAATAAAGACGAAATAAGTCAATTTTATCCTCCCCATATTGACTGCTAAAAAGACCCAAAGAATCCCGCTTTAGGTTTTGAAGGGGGGAGGGGAGGAAGGACAGAAAACTTATATTTCTTTAAGAATATCTCAAAAATCGTGATTTTTTTTTTAAAAGATTGTTCAGTATAACATTAAAGTACTTTAAAATCTCTATAAAAATGAACATACACATTTTTTTTTTAAATGAATGGTTACGGAGATATTTATGAGATTATATTTATTGTATTTCCACTTTAAGCAAAAATTGCTTCAAACCACAAAATTGACGTTATTTATACTAGACGATACCTTTTTAATTAATTAATTTAACTATTTTTTTAAAACATTTTTGATCCTTCAAATTATTATTCATAGTTTCTTCCTTTTAACGATTCTAATTTTTATTCACAGCAGAATTATATTCGATATCAAAAGTCATTAATTTCATATAACTGATAATATGTGATATAAGACATTAAAACTTATAAACATTTACCAGAGACCATGGTCTGTTTACATAAAAAGAATTAGAAAACTTAAATTTTGTAATTTCTAAGCCAACAACGTTTTATGTTGACTAAAAAAACAATAACTAAAAAAAGGTTACAACCAATTAAGTAATAGTAAATTAGATCAAATCTGCATTTAATATAAGTAAATCTTGTTTATTTTAAAACCATTGTAAGACGACTTTTAAGCAGTTAAAAAACTGTTAGTTTGGTTTTTCATAAAATTAAGGATTCATCGCGATTTTTTCTTTTATAACTTCCCAACTGGACTGAAGATACCACACTTTCAGAACAACTTCCTTGTTTAATGAGCTTTAAGTCTATATTAATTAAGTTTTGGTTTGTTACAGAGTAAGTTGAGATGCATCTCTAATTGAATTAAAAGTTGTAAAAATATTGGGGTCGATCCCTAATTTTACCGGACTAATAACATTTTTACTCAATTAGAGAAAACGTAAACTCAACTTAATTAATATAGATTTAAAGATCATCAAACAAGAAAGATTTTCTGAAAGTGTGACGTCTTCAGTCCAGTTGAGAGTTTATAGAAAAAATTGCGAAGAATCCTTGATTTTATGAAAAACCGAACTTATCGCAGCTTAACTGATTAAAAGTCCCCTTTAAATGGTTTTAAAATAGACAAGATTTACTTTAATTTATTTTAAATTTAATCTAGTTTCGTATGAAGTAATTGATTGTAACCTAAATTAAACTTTTTCTAGTTATCGCTTTTTATTTCACATAAAACGTGGTTGGCTTAAATATTACAAAATTTAAGTTTTCTGGTTTCTGTATGTACTCAGACCATGGTTTACGGTAAATTTTTATAAGTTTTAATGTCTTCTATCACATATTATCAATTATGTGGTTTCAAGCAATTTTTGCTATAAGCGGAAATACAACAAATATAATCTCATATATGTCTCCTTAACCGTATAGATTTTATTAAAAAAATGTATAGGATCATTTTTATAGAGAGTTTAAAGTATTTTAATATTATACTAAACAATCTTTGCGAAAAACCTCATAGTTTTTGAGATATTCTTAAAAAAAATAAAAAATATCATTTTTTTATAGTTTTACGAACGCCACCACGGACCATCTCTTACTTCAAAAATTATGGAATATTTATTATAGTTACGGAATTATTGATAAGAGAGGCAGAGCAGAAAGGTTTACAAGTAAATGAAGATAAAACAAAATTTATGATAATAAGCTGAAAATTCGACCCTAATAAGGATCTGCGTGGAAGGAAAATCATTCCCATGAGTAGAAAAATGCAAATAGCTCAACGAATGGCCAACGGTCAGAAATAGACCAGCGTATAACTAGCGCAAACCGAGTTGTCTTCTCCCTTTCAAAGGTTTTAAAAAGAAAATAATCCCAAAAAATCTCAAATTAAGAGTGTAAAATGCTATAATAAGGCCAGTTCTAATATATGGCTGTGAGACCTAGACATTAACCAGCACCCTAGAAAAAGTATTGAAAGATTTGGGAGAAAAATCCTCCGCACGATAACAGTAAGAACGCATGGAAAAAAAAATATTAATAAAGAACTACTTACAAAAACTGGTCAATCCATACCCCATGATATGAACGCCCGGAGGTTAATAAGGGCTCATGGGGGGAGGTTAATATGTAGCTCGTAGCAATCCATAACAATGAATGCCTCAATAGATAAACAGATGGATAGATAGAATCAACAAAGATACAGGAGAGCTGCGTGAAAATAAATGAAAAGAAATTGCCCAAGATAGGCAGAGATGTAGCAGGATTGTTAAGGCGGCAAAAGATCTACACGGTCTGTAATGCCAACAGAAGAAAAAAAAAATTATTCATATTAAATAAATATTTTTTAATAAAATAATTACATTTATATAATTATTATTTAATAGATAATAGATTTTTATTTATGTTTTATTAGAATAAAATTTTCCCGACTGTGATCGTATCCCATTATTTCCAAAGTACTGTGCTCTACTGTGTGGACATAACCGATACATCTCCTGACTACGAAGTTGCTCGACAGCCACGCACTTAACCTCATTTTTTAAAATAAAAATCACTTATACTGTTTGTCTCTGTAGTCCTCAATTGACTAAAAATAAAACAAATAATGTCCGTTTAAAATTATAAATAAATACATTTCTCGATTATAAATTGACATAAATCCTTGTTTAGATATATAAATAGAAAATCCTGGAACCGGTCGGGAACCTCCAGCGGAGACTTAAGCCCTGATTGGAGGTATAAACAAGAAGCAGGACCGGGAGCTCGGAGAAACGGAGGTAGTAATTGTAAGTTATGGCCCCCGAGGAAGGATACTGCCGCTAATTGTGATACATCTCATATCCAGGGCCTCCTCTATTGCCTCATATCCTTCACACCCTTCTCCAATCCCGGCCACATGACACTATCGCTCTAATAGCGTTTAATGTACAAAAATGATACATCTCCCTCCTCGAATATATACTCAAGAATGGTCATAAAAAATACAATATATATTTAAGTAATGCCAAAATTAAATGTACCTCAATACAGTCCACCAAATTACTGAAAGGAAATCTCCAGCTTCATATGAATTATCATACATGTTCAAACATCTGCCTGAGAAATCCATAATTTAAGTACTCCATTTCTTCAATGAAATATGTTCCAATGGTGTATTCTCTATACTCTATGGAAAGAATCTGAAGTGTTACCTATTCTTGAAAATTTGAAAAAAACAAAACCTTTGTATTTCTTAACAACTGCTTTAGTCAACTGATGAAAAATATGCTAAACGTAAGATCAATCTGGACTCTTGAAAGCACAGAGCATACTATTTTACTTTAGGTATCATCTTTTTTTTTTTTTTAGAGATATTACAATCTGTCACTAAGGACATTTATAATAGTATTCAAAGAGCATATTCACACTCCATTCACAAGGTGTCATATATAAGGAATTTTTTTGTAACTTATGTAATATGTAATATTACCTATGCATTATTTCATTTTAATGCTAATTGCGTAAATATATGGATGAATACAAATAATATACACGCCATTGTCAGCTGGATGGACTCAAGGTCGTATCACTATCCTAATTTATGTACGCCCAGATTACATAAAGTATCTTCTTCAAAATGCTGGAAAAATCCCAGGCTACTGAGCGTGAACAAGAAAGGATTTCTTCTTTTGCTCTCATATTTTCTCTTCAAGCACAGAATCCAAAAGTTTTCAGGATAGCACTGGTCCAAGGTTAAAAATAGTAACAACAATAATTATCATCCTATATATTATTTCTAAATGGTGTTTTTGTCGGTACTCCATAACTTAGTCAATTCTTCATTAAATCCAATGGTTGATCACTCATTTTGAAGATATTCTTCTCCTTCGCATGTGAAAAATAGTCCTATCCCCCCAAAATTTTTGGAAAAAAAGTTATGAAGGAAACGAAACTTTATTTGCGAATAACTCGAAAAATATGCATTTTTTTCTCGATTGTACCCATGATAATTAGATAGATTACTCAATTACCTACAAAAAAAAAAAAAAAAAAATCGGACAATTATTAACAAAGATACAGTCCATTAGTTTTGGTATACTTAATAATGTCTTCCGATTTAAAGAAATTGCATTTAGGAATAGAATAGTTTACTACATTTTTTTCCTGGCTGATATATTAACTTTATTATTTCTTAAAGATATTTGGTTGTTCTTACTTATTATTTTTTTTAATAATTTAGAATATCTTATGATCGGGGCATTAATTTTTCTATATTCTTTTATTATCTTTCCATTCAGCATTTAAAAGTAGGTCCTAGCAAAGCAATTTGTACAAATATTTTGGTCTACTATGTTAAATGGAATATTGTAATCGACCAAGGAAAAAATATTGATTTCTGCCTCACATAATATGTAGGAACTACTTATTTCCATATTGTTTTGCTATCACTTCATTAAACAAAATTTTCTGCGATTTTTTCGCACGGGTCAACTAGTTATTTTATATTTATATAACAGTTAGCGACTGAGAATAATGTTTCACTCACAAAAAATCTGTTTCCACTTACTCTTTATAATTTCAGCAATAGTTAAAGCAACAAGCACATATAAATGATGTGACCTTTGAATAATGACAGTAAGGGCGGGGGGAGGGTATCACCCTTGGCTAGAGCAGTTATCCCCCAACGACAAGGACAGCTACCTATAAATAACCAACCCCCTCCCCCATCCTTCTCCGAAGAGCACAGGGCAGAGATAGTTTTTCCACCCCCGGTAAGTGGGCGGTGAGCCACTTCCTGGTGGCGGCTAAGTGCGGAACCGGAAACGGATAACTCGATCCACGGACCATTGACCCTAACGAGCTGCCTTTTGTCTTTACATTGAAATATCGCCACCTCCTTAATTGGCCGGGACCTCCCCCCGGGTAATCCGGTTAGCCGCCGCTCCAAGAAATCACGCACCCGTTGCAAATGGCCTTTTTCACAATTGAATTGTCCCTCTGATGTATGTGAACAACAGTTGTTTATTAATTTACAGGATGACGTTCTGGATTGATGGTCTATTTGTATGCGAGACCCTCTTTTTGCGCATTCGAGCGACTGGGGGATGACAAATAATCGCTTTGTAACGTTGATAACACTTTAACCGAGATGAAAATTGAGCAACAATAGCAGTAACCAAGAACCAAAGAATCAACTTCAGAAACAGGAAAAAAATAGGTAATTTGCCTAAAGGAACAGTATAGCATTTCCACAATTGCCTCTATTTAAAGGTCTGTGATTTGTCATTGGAGAATAAAATCTTGAGAAACTGTTTGGAATATATATATATATATATATATATATATATATATAAGTTTTATAATTATAATACCTGTTTATATTTAAGACATAGCTCCGTCTAGAAATATTTACTGGTTTTTTTCCCACATATTGATGTCATAAGACTATTTTTCATTGATGTAGCGCTATATGCTTATTATAATTGTTTTTTTATAACAACAATGCAGTTACTTTTTCCTCCTAATTTTTATCGTACCAGACTTCACTGTGAGATCTCACCAATAATACCCAATCACCTTCTTTCGTGTCTTTAGTCTTTAACTAACAAACACTCTGAAACCAGCTAGGTCCTGGCCGAGTACAATGATGAACTAATATAAGTCTGTCTTATTGCATAAACCGGGGCATATTTCCATCAACCTGATAAATCGAAGATATATGACGATAAAATAATTATGAGTTCGCGTTCCGGTGTGGCTTTTAATTTTGGCACTAATCCCTCGCCCTCTCCCTTGGCCTGAGAAAACTCGAATAGCCTAAAAAGGCACGGAAAGAGATGAAAAAAAAAAGATTCGTGGTAAAGTATGATGTTTTACCAATTGTGGGTGTTGCATTGACTATGGAAGGCCGCCAAACTGAAATTGTTAAAATAAATTGTTGAGAAAAGAAGAGATTTGAAAAACAAAATGAAATCGATCAAGTACTTGCCGTTTAATTGCAGGAATGACATACACGTTGTGATATACCATCCCTGCAAAATCCCGTGTAGCCGAAAGACAAGTAAGGGAAGAATAAATAAATAAATAAATAATGTTGCATTGATTATCACTATCATGATAATGTAATGTTGTTAGGAGAAATAAACACGTTTTCCTGATGTCGTTTATATGTCAAATACACCATGGAATAGGATATCTATATAATGTGAGTTCTCTCTGCTCTGGGCTCCACGGAAATGATGAAGCTGATAAACTGGCCAGAATAGGTTCTGGAATGATCCAACCCGATATTCCTGGATCCCGATATGGATTCAACAAAAAGAATTATAAAACAGACCCTCCAAAGTTCACTGAAGGAGAAATATGTGCAAACAGATGAAGGGAAACGATGGAGTGGATTGCTCGAAGAAAGTGGTAGGATCCCTACAGACCTCTCTAGAAGGCAAGCCGTGGTGGCTTGCTTTAGAATGCTCACAGGCCATGATTTCTTTCAGAAGCACCTCCACCGCATCGGTGTAAAAGCTCGACATGCCCTCTATGTTCCTCAGGCATGATGACAGGAGAACATCTTGATACATGCCCTGCATTACAGGACATAAGATGTTCCTTTAATGTAATGGGCAGCTTTATGCTAGGGCAGCAAAATTATATTGGACTGCAAGAGCACCCATGGCTGATGAAGCAGGCGTTACTTAGGCGTAGGAAAAAAAAAAAAAGTTCTCTCTGCGGTAAGCTAGTGGTAGTATAATATGAAAGATTCAATACTTATAACAATTTTACAATTAAAAGTTTAGAATGAATATAACATAGCATTGTTTAATTGCTATCTGTTGAGCTTTTAGCCCCGGTATTGTTCATTAAAGTAGTCTCCTCTTCTCCGATCCGCCTTCATAAATCATTTTTAATTATCCAGTTCCTCTTCTCCACCCTCCCCTCTCCCTCTCTCTCGCCCCGCGGGTTCTCTAATTGTGCGTCACGAGTGCTCTCCGATCTGGAGCACGGGTGCTTCATTAAGACCAAACCGTCGTTTGAAGCCGTATAAAAAAAAATTAAAAATTAAAAAAAGAGAGAAGAGGAGCCTAGAGTGGTCAATCTGTAGTTTGCAACAGTTACGCCCCCACTCATTTCTCCCGTAATTAAGGGTTATGGAGCCAAGTGGGGCCAGCGTGAGATAAAAACTGGTGAAAACTGTCACCGAGTTCATTTAAAACGAAAAACGGGTGAAAAACCTTTTTTAGCATAAAAGTTACTGAACGGTATTGCTGCTTCTGCAAAACTCAATTTGTAGGGGCTCAATCGAAAATGAAAAGTACTGACCTGTGATATACGTGGTTCTTCAACTAATTTACTCCGGAGATGGATTGTTCATTCAAATGCATTTATGTCAATACCGATGATGGAATTTATAACAAAAAAAAAATTATTATTTCCTACTGTCAACTGTATTTATCTAATACAGTAGAAATGTATTAGACTATAAAAATCGATACATGGACATTTCTGATTTATATAAAAACCAATCCAGATATTGTTTTGTATTGATGGATAATCCTCGATTTAATACATATTGAAATTTGAACATGGAGTAGAAAGAAAAGTGTCAATTCATTATAACAAAATTAAGGAAAAAATGCCTGTAACAAAAAAAAAAAATAAAATGGTGATAAATTGTCAATTACTTTTTCTGTAAGATCTGGTAAAAAGTCCTAAAATTTTATTTGTCGGAATTTTAACGTAGCAATGATAATAATAAGGGTAAAATTGTTTTTTTTTTTTTTTTTTGTTTTGTTTTTAGATGGTTTTATATTTGTTGTTATAAATTTATGTTTTTATCATTGGATTAAATCTTAAAGATTTATTATACATAGATATGAAATTATATATTATATAGTAAATATATATTGGAAAGGAAGGAAACAAGAATAAAGTAAACGGAGAAGGGTCAGTTGTGCAAGGGAGCTAAGAGATGGTCGCAAGTGGTTTTCCTTGTCCCCTAGCCACTGCCACTTTAATCGTCCGGTCGATATCCCACTGCTATGAAGTGCCACCTCAAATATAAACATCTGACAGAGAAAGAAAAAAATTAATGTGTGTATATTCTAGAAATCTTAAAGAGGAAACAAATATATTTTGTATAAGAGAATTCTCAACAATTGATATTAAATTAAATTTGATGCTTATGGAAACTTTTTTTATAAAAGTATAAAACAATATAGTACTTGAATTTGAAATTGGATCTAAACTAACTGGCATTCTGATGTTTCTACTTCTCTTATAAAGACTGAATAAAGAAGCATGAGAAAGAAGGAAACTCAAATCAATAAACAGAAGTTTGAATTATCTTTTTTCGAATACTGTTAACGCATAAATGTTAAGGGAACATTGAGGGAACAAGCGCGGAAGTGATCCGATTGGTCCATTTTTCCTATCCCAAATGACCAGAGAATATTATTCCGAATCTTCTGGATTTCTTAACAAAAGCCAAAAGAGATGACAATCAAATTGAGAATGAGTTATAATTTAAACTCTATCTAAGACTTGAAAACTATACTTAAGAGAAGCAACTCGGTTGCTATATAATGTAGAGTGGTCTCCAATGCTTCTGGCGTTTCTTTAACAACCATTTCACAAATCTTCAGCCTGTACTACGACCAATAAGCATAATAATACCAATAAGCAATCGAAATTGCTTAGTTTTAGGCCGAGCAGCCATCACGTTTGATAGAAGTGGAGGATTTATTTACTAACTGCTTGGTCTATCTTAGGCAATACGCAAAAAAATATGTTTATTTAAGGATTAAAAATAATAAATCGGGGAATGTTCATACGAACATAAAGAAGGATAGACACAAAATGATATTTTTTAGTCTAAGTCGAACAGTTGATACTGAACAGCCATAACCCTATGAACTTACCCGAATTATTTCTCTGGTTGTGTTAGGAAATATATCGGTGGAAATGAAACTTCTAGAAATCTGATCAATGGACTATTAGTAACCCTGCTACTTTAAGATGGATACATTGGTTCCTAATACGAATAATCGATGCGTTATCCGGGTTCCCGCAAGCAAAAATAGCCTGTTATGGTCTTTGTAGCAACACAGAAAAAAAATTTAAATATCTTGATGAATTTAGAATCATTCTTCTAATCTAACAGATTGGTTGGGAAACCAGTCAGGTTAGACTATTTGTGTTGGTGAAGAAATAATTGAACCGTTTTCCGCAGCTACACCAGTAGGACAAATTAGAAAGCTCCAAGAATTAGGGTTGTTACATTCCGATATGAAGTGTTTGAAATGCGATTCCTATATGATTCTTCAACCTTGTAAAAAAAGATTTGATAAATTTGTGTGGAAGTGTTTTAATATAAAGTGTGATAAATACATTACAACCTCAGTAAGGAATTGTTCTTTGTTTAGTGAAAGCAAAATCACGTTGTGTAGGTATTAAAAACTTAGTAAGGGAAAGTTACGATCGAGAAAATTTTCGAATCTGAGTTTTTAACGCAAATACAAGATTTGAGATCCCTTGAGTCCTCATAACCAAGCCCCGCAAAATGGTAAGTGTGTATGTGAACAGTCAAGCTCAAAAACAAAAAGTCGAACGAAAATGATATTACGTATTTAAGATAGGTATAGGACTGAGATGTTACATAAACTTTTCCCTTAAAATCAAGTGACCGGAATCACTTGATATCAACCACCGTTTTACAATTTTCTCAAAAACGGCTCTAACGATTTTGATTTGATTCGGTATATCATTGTATAATTAAGTCGTGTTTAATATCATTTATATCTTAACCCCATTGATGTCACTTTAAAGGGCTTAAATACATAACGTCAACATTTTTTCCTCTAAAGTACTTTTAATTAGGTTTATTTTGAATAATTAACTATCTCTTATTGTTAAGAGTTAAAAAAACATGCTAAATATAACTTATGAAAAATTTGATAATTTAAAAAAAAAAAACTTATTCAAGTCTGAATCTCTGGAAATAATAGTTAGAAGGAAAACGTATAACGTTGGAAAGCGGAGAATTTTACAAAAAATAATATCAAATAAATAACGTTGTAGAAGATAACAGAGAGTGACGAAAAAAACATAAATCATGGTACTAACATTATTTAACGAAAATAACATGGTTCCAAGCTAATTTTCCTACTAAATGTAAACTTAGATTTTTTTTTTTAAGTGATTGCTTGAGGTTACAAGCGTAATTTTTTTTTCTCTCTCCAAATTTAACAGTTATCACAACTTTAAGTGAATTAACTGCATGTTAATTTTCTTTTTCTCTTCCCTAATTGTGAGCTGAATAAGTGTGCAATCAAAGGAAGTAAAACTACCGTTGCAGCGGATTCTTCCGCTAAAAATTACGGAGCCATTGGCTTCAAACGGTTCTCTAATTGAATTTGACAACGATAATATAAAGGAACAAGCAGCTATGTCCACCCTGAGAAGTTGGGTCTGGACTAGGGATGTGACGGTAATGGTGGAGCAGTGACATGTAACAGAATCTCGGTTTGGAATAGTGACAACCTGTTCCAATCCCTTGGACCTTATCGGTCCAGTGACATTTACAAAAGTTTTCTTATCCATTTAATTTAATTTATGAATATATAAATATGTTATATATTATATTTATTATCCAACAGTCCTCTTGTTCATTAATTAATTAACAACTAGTCGATATATAAATAAACGGATTTGTGTCATTCTCATGCATTTACCGTAATTTTATATCGAAAAGAAAAGTCGAAATTCACAAAAAGCATATTTGAAAATTAACCTGTATCAGAAATACACTTCGTATATTTACAATAAACCGCCGATATATACACATATACAGATCTTTGACCGCGAGAGTGGTCTCCTAGACCACATCCCGATTCTCAATTTAAAGTACGGGGTAGGGTCATAAATCCTACGCCCGGTCGGTGTGAGTTACTTCCAGTAGCCTGACGGGTCTCACATACCCGGGGAATGAATCTCGGCCAGCGTGGCTTTCCTTGGTGGACGGTCACCCATCCAAGTGCTAGCCACGCTCGGCGTTGCTTAACTTTGATTGCCTATTGCAAGCACCTTAGCCCGCAAGGCTACCCCAGCCCCCATTATACCGATAATAAATCACTGTAAATGCATGGAAATGACACAAATTAGTTTATATATATATGTATATATATATATATATATATATATATATATATATATATATATATATATATATATATATATATATATATATCGATATAGTTACAACAAGCTCACAATTTTCTGATTCTACAAAGGGATTAATTATATAAAGTAATGAAATGTCTTTTTTGCGATAAACCTACTACATATAATTAATTAAATATAATATATAACATACAAATATATTCATAAATTAAATAAGGTTATGGAAAAGAACACTTTTGTCACTGTCACTGTCACTGGACCGGTAATTTGTCACTGTCCAATGGCGTCACTTTCCAGATTTTTCCAAGACCGGCACATCCCTAGCCTGAACGGAAACGACATGTAGCTTCTGATAGAGATCCACGTAATAAACAGATTAAGGTTAGTGATAATATTACTAGTAATAATAGATTTGAAGCTCTATCAAATACTCAAGAAGATGCACAATCAGCAAATAATAATCCCATTATTATTAGACCCCCACCTATTCATATAAATGACGTGAAAGACTACACGGCCTTAGTAACCTATCTTCACAATGAAGGTGGCCCTAACAGTTTCAGGCTGAAAACGCCTATAAGAGGAGTCAGCGTGTATTCTGAAAATGTAGACGTATACCGAAGGTTAGTGACTAGTCTTAGAAGAGGTGGAGCTGATTTCCATTCCCATCAACTCCCGGAAGATAAAATTTTGCATCACGCCACACCTCCAGCTACCATAAAACATGAACTTAACTATGGTTAAGAGGCAAAGAATGTCGTGAATATAATTTCGAGGTTTAAAACACCGTTGCCAATGTTTTTCGTTGATGTTACCAAGGCAACCGTTAATGAAAACATTCTCCATATTGAATTCTTATATTACCAAGAAATAAGTGCAACCACCAGCCGAGGTGTGTCAGGTGTGGTATGGCCACGAAAGCACTTCTTGCACCAAGACTAGAGATACAGTCGCAAAATGTGTTAACTGTCAAGGACCACATCCTGCTAATTACAGAGGTTGTGAAACTTTGAAAGAGCTCAGGAAGAGCCGCACAAGATACCATACTCTGCAGAGGCCTCCAAGAGTTCAGCCCCCACCACCAGTACTACACGAGTTCCCGCCACTACATCAGCCTCAGCACTCTCATTCTATTCAATCAAGACCAGAACTGCAGCAGCAGAGCCAGCTATGTAAACTAGCACCGGCATCAAAACAACAACAGAGACCTACAGGTATGAGTAGGGGCATTGCCTAAACGATCCCCACCATTGAAACCGCAGGTGATATTAGTGGTCTAAATAAGCTCATACAGGCTCTCTTCAGTCTTCTAAAGCAGCTATCTCCGACTACTCTCGCTCTTACCCAAAAATATGTCCCGTAATCAGACGACTATGGGCTCCATGTCTTATATTATGGAACGCAAACGGACTGAATCAACATATAATTGAACTAGACATATACATACACGAGAAACACATTGACATTGTACTAATAACAGAAACACATCTGACCCTCTGGAATCAACTTAATCACTGTCTGTATAGATATAATTTTTTCAACTAGAAATATCACTAAAATGACATTACTAAAAAATGATGAAATTTGGAGTTAGTCATCCTGCCAACTGAAAGCCACACATGGCTCAGAGACTTGAGTTATGTGGTTTATAAAAGCAGATGGAGTAATTTTTATTGCCTAACGTCGATATAAAGGGTTTTTGTCCTTTTAATGGTTTTAACGATTTGTTATCTGTAAACTTTAAGCTTTAGTTCCGCTTAAAATGCATTCCAAAAATTTCATAATAGTCCAACATTGCCAGAAAATAATATAATCAATGTAGAGCGGCAAGTGAATGTGTGTTGCGTATACCAGGTTTTTAAAAATTATTTTCTTAGAAGTAGCGATTCTGCGATTACATTGTTTTTTTAGTCATATATATCATATTAACATCTGTGCATTATTTTATTATTCTCAACAAACCATTGCTTCCTCTGGTTGGTTTAATTTATCCGAGGCACCAAAGATGCGGGGCAGGAGTGGAAGTGTGATTCGCAGGGGAGGTGCGGCCCTGGCTACACTGAATTATATATTTCTATTCCTTGTATCTTCTCCCTCTCTCTCTTTTTATTGCAAGGCAATTACCTTCCCCCCGACCGCTTAAAATATGCAGCAATGCAACAACTTATACAAGAGCTAGCCTCCAACAAAAGCAACCTGGTGTGTTTTTGGTTCATTGAATAGTAAATGATTTATGATTTTCAGATTGGCTTGGCTTCCAAGTTTATGACTTTCAGAAAAAATTTTCCTAAGCAAGAGAGAAGTGTGTATTTTAAGATGATAAAAATAGTATTATTTACAATTCTGTATTCTCACACCGTTATTATTATCAATTATTCATAAAGTTATTCTCTGCTAATTAGAAATAAATGGACGTTTTCTGTTTATTAAAACCTTTAATTCATGTTTGTGCTTTTCTTTAAAATTTTATAAACAAAAACATATTTTCAAACGAACCACTAAAGTAACTAGTATCCATGGAACTATTTTATTTCGACTCATAAAAGTTAAAATGAATACACACTTTTATTCACTATGACTAGAACATTTCGAAACCGACTCCATTGCAATAACAGATAACAAGTGGAGTCATTGAAAAAATACCTACAACTTCGTAAGACTATACAATGTAGATAAATATCTAATAACACTGTTTATGTGTTTATCTAATAACACTGTCCTACAAAAAAAATTGTTGCATGTATTTTCGATGAAAACTGTTTCTCTTGACAAATTTTGGTGCAAGAAACTCGAATTTTCTGTCAAAATCCATATATTAGCTACCGACATGAAAATACGTATACCCAGTATCAGATACAAAAAAATAGGTTATTGGAAGAAGTTATTTTTTAGGTTTTAAAAGTACTTTATTATTTATGAAATCCCCCAATAAAACCCACGAAACATTAAATTACAGCGGCAAGAACAGCGCTTTATTTAGTTTGTTCTTTGTTTGACGATTGCATGCACTGATGTTCTGGCAAATCCCTCACAACGTTCCAACAGTAGATTTGTGGACCAACAATACACCCTCTTTAACCTTAGCTTCACCCAAGCGAAGAAATTTTCCTCTCGAGTACTTGAATGCCTCTCCTGATTGGTCCAATCCTTTGACAACATTTTTCTTGAGTCCTAAATTTATATGTAGTGGAGGCAAATTGATTTTTTCAGGGCTCACAAGAGGGTTATAGTGAACATTTTTTCTTCCAGGAGTTAGGCCTACTCATTGAGGCCATTCTTTCCTGATGTAATGAGATACTCTGTCCCGACTGTCCCACTCACATAAGAAACAACAGTACTTTGGACTTTGGAAGACCAATACCAACACCTCCTATCTGTTGCAAGACCAAGACCTAGACTGGTAAAAAAAAAAGATTTTTTGAATAAAACTTGAGCCAAATACTTGACAATTTTAGTTACTATATGCAAAGAACTGGTGTAACCAATA
The DNA here is from genome assembly GCA_928085145.1 of Nezara viridula. NCBI lineage: Eukaryota > Metazoa > Arthropoda > Insecta > Hemiptera > Pentatomidae > Nezara > Nezara viridula. The sequence goes on along the minus strand of OV725077.1, from coordinate 205,592,056 downwards.
TACTTTTGTATTTTTTTCATTCAGACTTCGTTAGGTTTTATCAGCACTGAAATAATTTACCAGCCTGGGAACACTATAGCACAGTACAACGAACTGACAAGACCTGAAGATGAAGGAAGATAATATGGGGAATTGAGAAAGGCCTGCTTCAAAATTTTAAACTTTTAGGATCGGAAGCTAAGTCATTAAAACCACATCGTTAGTTTGGGATGAAATTGGTCTTGGAATACAGTAAGTTGCAGAATTAAATACAGGCAGAAAAGTTAATCTGAGTCGATATTTTGATATTACATTATTTGACGTAGGAAATGTTTTCTTTCGAAAGGGTTTTCAAGATACAATCTTATGGCATACACTTTTTCTCTAAACAGTCGGTATTTTAATGGTATCTCTTAACAAATTAACATTTGTTAAAATTAAAAAATATAAAGAAAATTTGAAAAGAAAAGTTTTCTGTTGAGTGAAATCATATAATAAAAAAAATATTATTAGCGAAAAAAGATTATATCGTCAGTTTATTTCAAAAAGTAGCTAAGAACATTTTGGAGGGAACTAAAATTTTAGGTACGTTATTTGCCAATTCCGACCTTATTTTTCTCAAAAACAAAATGCGCCAAATAATAAAAATTCTTCTTTATATCAAAAGTACACAATGAATGCTATGATTTCAAATTCTATGAAGTACTGATTTTACTATATGAAAAGTTACTAAATAACTTTTATATGTAAAATTAATATATATATAAAACTTTAATATATACTGAATAACAGATTGTATATTAATAAAAACAGTTTTTAAGTTCATATAAATAGATTAAATGATGAGTATAGATGATAAATCTACCAATTTCCAGTGCCATCAGAGGGGATCTTGAAGTTTCAAAAAGACTCAAAAGTTATAGGGTTACCAAGGACTCGAAAGAAAGTTCTTTCCGAACTAAGAGAGAAACAAGAGGAAGGGAGAGGAGGAGGAAAACAGGAGGATGGAATTGACCAGAGGAGACAGAACTTTGCTCATTAGACCGAAATCTAGGAGTGAGGCTCCTCATGTTTACCAATCTCTCTCTCTCAGCGGTTCTAATATATTTCGGTCCGAGCTATTAGCAAAAACTAATTGACTTTCCAAGTCCTCTCCCCAGCTTCACTCTTCAACCCTAATGAAAAGGTAGGGGTGGAAACTGACGAATTTCGAGTTTAGCAGTTAACTAAATAGAAAAAAAATATTCCTTCCTAAAATTCAACGTAGATTGTTTTATTTCGAAGTTACACAGTACTACATCAGCCATGTTGAATTCTTTGTGATAAATAGGGGCGAATCGAGATACTGGGAGATCAAAGGATGACGCTTATTGCGCTTATAGCTTCATCCTTCCCTACTGAGCTGTAACAATTTTGTACCCCCTCATAAAAAAAGGTTTCAATATAGAGAAGATAAAATTAACATTTAATTATATATTTGTTAAATAAGTTTATGGAGGATTTTAGCTAATTTACAAATACTATTAGTCAAGATGTGTGTAAAGCGGTTGAGGCGCTTCGCTGCTGACAGGGATATGCGGAAGAAGACGTTAGCAGAGGCCATGGATCCTCAAGGACTGTAGAGCCCAGCAATGAATGAATTAGTCAAGATATTTAAAGATTCCTAGGGCCGTTCCCGATTCTTCATTATATAGAGCAACACCACGCTGCCTCTTATTTCGCTTAACACCAGAGCCAGAGGCCAAATTTAAAATAGTATAGAATAGAAAGGGTTGAGGTGGCCATGCGGACTAATGCTTGTACTATTGTAGCACCACGTTCCCCGGCAAACTGATGGCAGATAAATAATTAGAACTCACGACTCGGTTTCGGGGGAAGGTTTTGACTCTGTCATTGATACTCTGGCTCTCACCATTATATATAATATATAAATATATATATATATATATGGCTCATAGTGAAATTGATAAAAAAAAATAATAATAAAGATTAATAATTATCTAAAGAAATAGCTCTTTTCCTGGTTTTCTCCAAACATAGGAACGTCCAACACCCAAAAATATTTAATTTACTTCTATCAGCAAATAGCACCGTTGTCCAGAACTCAGGATCTTTCAATAAATATTCATTCGCAAATTGTATCCTAACTGTTTGATTTTTTTTTTTTTGCTGATAAAACGGTTTATGATATGCTGATATATTTTTTTCTTTCGCGCTACTCCTCCATGAAATTTATTTTTCTTAGCAGACGCCGCACTGTTTCTGAACTTCATAGCTTACCTAAGGAATTGTATAGCTCCCTCCCTACCAATTTTGGGTACATCCAATCGTGGATTTTGTTTTATTTTTCTGATGATAAATCTTATCCTTATTATCTAAAAAGTTTTAACTTTTTTCCTGGTAACGCGCTTTTCCTTTTTGTATCTCTCTACTATATGCTGGGCAATTGAACAGCCTTTTGATTAAGGGATTTCTCACCATTAAAATGTTGAATGACCAACTCACGCTCCTTAAAAGTTGTACTTACTCCCGTTATTGAAAAAGTTCAAATATACGGCAAATATTGCTTAACTGGTTTTGGAAAGAAACAAACACTTTCGACAAAATAGTTTAACTAAAAGAAAATAGTTGCAGCTAAAAAAATATTGGCAAAAACAAAGGTGTATCATTTTCACTGTGAGATTAGTCAATCGTAATCAAATGTGTTTAAACACAAAGAAAATATTACTATGATGTTTATTGATTAGTTAAAGTTAGATTGATTTCAAAAATTAAATTTAAAGACAGACATAAGTCGTATATAATTCCTTTTTATTATTAATTACCTAATGTCCTTAATCGAGACAGACTGTAACATTTAAAAAAAAAGATAATTATATATATTAAGAGCCTCCTCTTATCCAGGGTTAGTAGAATACTAGCCAAGATTAGCAGATAACCGTGACAGCTAATGTAAAATAAAACTAAAAATAACTTCATAAAGACCTCACTTACACATGTCATAGCTCCAATAAAGATCCGCGTCGATATCTACTGAACGCATGCCAGGTCATTCTTTTGTATTAGAATTTAGCACATTTGCTGATTGTCTTCAATCAGGAGAAAGGGATTAATTTACAAATTACAACAGTATACAATAAAAAAAAAAAAAAATCAAATCATAAAAACAATGTTTTAAAACACATTTCATTGAATACTGGTGCTTCATAGATAGTAGATAACTTTCGTTGATAAAATTTAATTTTATATAATTTGTATGAATTATTGTCCCGTTAGGTACAAATATTAAATTTGAATATTCGCTATTTGAATAAAAGTAATTCTGCTTGGATCTCAATCGATTTTGTATTCAAAACTATATGCAGGTAGGGGGCGTATTAATTTTTCAGATGTAAAGCTGGCTTGGCGGCCGTGCCCCAGAAAAAAAAAATATATTTGTATATTTATTATTCATACGAACGGAAGCCGCAATAAAAGCAAGTACCGCACTAAAAAATATTCAAATAAAAACGACCGCCAGGACCTAGGACGAGGGAGACGACTGATACAGTAGTATGCAAATCAGGGCGATACATCTGCTTCCAATATATGTAGGGGGGCTGGGGTCTCTACTTTCCTACCTCTAGGGGACCCACTTTTACTTCTGCCATTTCAAATGTATTGCCCCTGCCCTTATTGCCAATATCATCATCCAGGGCCAATCCAATCCAAGATTAACGGCCGGCTAGGAACCCAGGCTACAGGGAACCCTACATCTTTAGGAGGCAGATTTTTCAAAAAAACGTAGCATAATAGTTTATTGAAATTTTCACCAGATGTATTGGAAACATCCATTACTAGTAACAAGGGAAAACATAAATGAGGAGAGGAAGGATATCGCTGATCCATTATTTTATGTATGCAATTCGATATACGGTGACAGAAGAAAATATTTGCACACTTTGTCTTTTATTTATATAATGAATTCAAATAATAATAAAATAGTCTGAGTTTCCTTTGTAAAAAGTACAATTAAAACTTGTTAAAAAATCTGATGCGGTGCGCATCACGCAACTTTCACTCACCACCCTCTTCTTAGCAGAAATAAGTATTTTCAGACAAAAGAGAAATGAAAGTAAAAATTATAGACGGTATAATTATTTATATTTCATTGCGGGTATTTTATTTGTATAAAAATTTGTATATATATATATATATATATATATGTAGCTGCCCAAAATAAGTTGTAAATGTAGTTCAAGATCAGTCAAAATAAGAATAATTGTTGAATAAAATAAAGATACAGTTCTCTTCGAGCTTTCGAGAGGTTCACATCGCGGCTTGATGCTTTGATCTGTTCGTACAATAAGCCCATTGTTCTGTTCTACAGTCAACATCTTTTCAGCTGCCCTGTGTATCTGCGAATATTATTGCGATAAGTGCTAGTCTTTAGATTATTTGTAGTTTTTATTATTACAGTATTATATAATATTTTTTATTTTTTTTTTTTCTTTTACTTCAATATAAAAACACTATCTGTTGTACTATTTTTATTATAATTAGGTAGACATAAATAATATTAATCTTAGGAGCCTGGGAATCATGGAGGGATGGGCATATATAGGAGCATAATTCAAAGCCAATTACTGGAATTTTATCAGCATAACAAAAGATTTTTCGTCCGCTTGCAAAGGATTAAGGAAGCCCCAACAAAGGCTGATTACTTTCCGAACGTACCTCATTCCAAGGTATCCAAGGTGACCATACTCTCACTTAAACTCGGAAGGCTGCGATGAATGGAATTTCCCGGATGCCAAGCCGGTAGAGCTGCTTTTGGATCCTCCTACGTAGATCAATTGATAGGAAAAATGTCTGTCCACCTAACAAAAAAAGGTATAAATCCTGAAAACGTCTGCAAGCAAGAGCGGAAGCAATTTTTGGGCCATGAAACTTTCTGAGAGTGTCGATGGGAAAGCTCTTAGAAAGGCCGGTCTCTGTAGCCTTTCCAATCACTGGCTTTGGACTACGCATCAGTAGATAAGGGACGGGATTACATTCAAAATGTGAAGACTATAAATGCGCTACCAACGAGAGTTAGAACGTCCCGAGGATGAAGAGCCTACATGGAGACCCGATGCCAATGAGGATGCTCTACCAACGAGACTGCAAGGCATGGCATCCAAACATGCTATCTAACCCACGGAGGGAGGGTGAAAAGACACGATGCTGTCTTAAGTTTGTTAGAGGAAGCCCTCTGCAAGAAAGGTTATGAGGTAGAAAAAAGAAAAAAACGTACGTAGGTAGCAAAAGGAAGTGGAAACCTGATTTCGTTTGTTCTAGAATGGAAAAGACATTCGTATTAGATACCCAGATCATTGGAGATAATCCGAGTACCTCTTACGGGCACAGAGTAAAGATTTACAAATACAAAGCCTTAGACTGTAGAATGGCTATTGGTCGAACAATTACAGTGCCATTCACGGACATTAACGTATATTCCTGTACTTTGGCCTGGAGAGGGATATGGTGCAGAGATTCCATGTGAGACCTTTCAGGATTGGGACTGACAAAGAAAACGATGAATCACATAACATCAAGTGTTCTGAAGGGATAGAACATGAATTATTACGGTTGGCATAAATTGTTACCCCGTGGGAAATAATAAGAAATAATGTATGGGTTATTTTTTAGTTGGATGTGATATCATATATTCATCCCCCTAATATGATTTTTTTTAAAACTTTTATGTTATAATAATTTAGATTTTAATCCGATTTAATATAAAATATGAATTCCATCTGTGCTAAAATAAGATATATTAGCGAAAAAAAAATATGTGTATACTATTAACTATGTATTATTTTATGAATATTGTGGATGTGTATGCGGGTGTAAGTAGGTACGCATATAAGTGAATGTATGAGTGTGCGTGTGACTGTGTATGTATGCGTGTCCATTTATTTATTTATTTTTGCAAACAAGTAAATTTAACTAATTTATTGTTGATTTTATTTTTATTGAATTTTGCATATACTGGGTCTGTATATATATTTAAAATATTTATAGCGCAGCAAGTTATTGTATAAATATCTGCATAGCTTTTGACGAAAATCTTAATGCTTGTGAGACCTGGGGACTCTAACCCAGGATTTATCTTTATGTTTCTTTAATGGTGAAGGTAAATGGAATTGTGAATAAGAAAATTTTGTAAGTAAAAGAAAAGAAAAAAAAAACACATGTATTTTCTGCCAAATAAATAAATATTTTATTTGCTCGTGAGATGGCAAAACACATCTTACGGAAAAACAATGACACCCCAAACCGTGAGGAATATGCTACACGAAGCAGGATATAAGGCTAGAGCTGAAGGGAAAAAACCATTTATAAATGAAAAAAAGAGAAAGAAGATTAGAGTTTGCCCAGGGGCATTTAAATAAACCGGTTTCATCTTGGAAAAATGTGTTGCTATCCGATGAAAGCAAACTCGATGTATTTAGATCATTTGGAAGGAAATTTGTTTGGAGGCAGAAGGAAAAAGCATTTGATCCAAAAAATCTGCGACCTACTGTGAAGCTTGAAGGATAAATGTTATGGTTTGGGGTTGTGAAAGTGTTGCGAGGTAATTTGAAAATAAATGTCAATGAGCACACGACAATCGACCCCAAATATAGGGCCAGGAAAAGCAGAGAATGGTTGATATATAATGCTCGCCAAATGCTCTCAACACCACCACAATCACCGGATGGATATTAATCCTATCGAACATATATGGACTCTATTGGAGTTAAAAATGCGAAAACATTGATGTTCTCGGAAAGAATTAATAGACAATCTTCGTAAAGCTGGGACAGTAATTGAAAATCAGAAGACAATGAAGCTCACGGAATCAATGCCAAGAAGATTACATGATGTGATAAATGCCAAAGGGTATCCAACAAAGTACTGAAACCTAATTGTGAGTGTTTTGTTATTGTTTATTAAGTTTATAAATCATAAATAGTTTAATTTATAAATTATTCGACATGATATCGTCTGATACACCTTCTTATTGAGCAACCTCAAGACAAAAACGCCAGACTTGAATGTTTCGTTACTAAAGGACTCAGGACAGTGCCGTCTGTCTACCGTAACTGCAAGGTCTGATCTTTATTCCATCCACTCTCTTCTCAGCTTAGTAATGTTTGATGAGCCTTGACTGCATAAAAAAAAAACATCACTTCTAGGAAGGATAATTGATTGAGAAGCTTATAGTGACTGCTTAAATTCGACGCTTTCAATCCCAATGCCTCTTAAGACAGAAGTTGAACTTGGAGAAGCCGTTGAAAAGTTTATAAGCAGCTTACAACAGGCTGTATGGTCATCATATGTACCAAGGCCCAGCAGAAATACGTATCTTCCAAACTATCCGCAGTACATTAGAGATCTGATCGGAGCAAAGAGAAGAGCACGCAAAGTATGGCAGACTAAACGACTTTCATCTGACAAACGGACTTACAATAGACTTAAAAATGAACTTAAACGACAGATTCAGAATTTCAAAAGAACAAACTACGACAATTACCTAGAAATTTTGTCGACTGACGATGGAAGCTTATGGAGACAGACCAAGAAGCTTGTAAAGCATCGTGAGGTGTCAGACCTTGAAAACTCTGAGCTCTTTGCCAACCATCTTTTTTCTGGTTTTACACCACATACTGACTTCTCTAATACTGACTACGAAATACATGTACAAAATACTTTAGACTTTCCATTACCATTGTCATTTCCTCCACGTTGCTTTACACCTTAATGATCAAATTAGAATATTAATTAAAAAGAAAGACCCTGGCCATGACCTAATAGATACTCCAGTGCTCCAGAAAATACAGTGAAAAGCTCTGTGTATCTAACATCAATATATAACGCAATATGCTATTTGAGAACTGGCTATACCAAAATATGAATGATAAGTTTAATAAAAACATCTTAGCAATAAGAGCACTAACCACCTCACCTAATATCAGTTTTTAAAGGATCAAGATTTAATGCTTTACATACACTGTGTCAAAATGTTAGTTATATACACTTCAAAAATTGTTATTCTTACCCTCCCATCAGATAAAACAGTATTACAATTATGCGTTCTGAGTTTTTTTGGTAAGGTTCAAGACTCATACCCCTAAATAACCACTGGCCTTAGTATGCTTTTGTAGAAGAGGATTTTGATTATTTTACAGAGTAATCTAAATTTCAAGTCTATTTGCAGTGAGAAATAGCATCTATTCCAATCTTTATTTTGTTATTGTACGCAACCAGACTTCCAAGGTACCTAAACTAGTCAACATATCTAAAGATGTGATCCCTTAAGTTATTTCCGTATTCACTTCATTTTACCTTATTGAACTTTTCATGTACACCGACTTAGTTCCATAAACTCTATCGCGTGCATCTTTGTTATGCTGGTCTTGCATACTAGCCAGCCCCTTCTACCTCTGCCCGCCCGAAGCAAAATATTTTTGAGAAGCAATCATTGGGTCCGGTCGGCTTGAACCGCCAACGCTCGGTATATCCTCTCCCTTCTCAATTTTCTCTAAGCTCTTGTGATTGAAGTCTCTATCAATTGCTTTTTTATATTCAATAGTTTTTTTCTTTTGTTTTACCTATTGTTTATTTTTTTTTAAACTATACCTTTTTATATCAATTGCTCTGATTTTCAACTATTTCTGCATATGTTTATACCTATTTTTCTTGTTATTACCATGAAATATGTAAACTTTTATGAAAAAATTGCAATAAATCGGTAGTAATTATTTTCTATTGAAATGACGAGTGAATATCGTGAAGTGGTGTGACCTAGGGTTTCTTTTCATTTCTGCCCTGATGATGCCTGAATTGTTAAATCGTTGACGGCTTATTTTATTCTTTACCTACATTTTAAAGACACAAAGATGTGAGGTTGGAGTTTTCCAATTATAAGGTAACATTTATTCACCTCCCTCCCTCTCTCCCCAAGATGTCGTATTGATACTTTTAATAAACAATAATTCAGTTCTGCGCATGCGTTAACCTTACACATATACTCTTTATTTCGTCTCTTATTAAGTGACTTTATTAACAGTGAAATAATTCATGTTATATGTGAAAAAGTAGTGTAAACTGTTAAGTTAACAATTAAGTTGAAACTGGACATAAACAAGGTGAGTAATCACTTATTTATAACGGCATTGTGAACAATGTAAATAGACCTGAGGATAGTGATAGATAACAAGCCGGCCATATACATTCGTTAATCCGACCAGTGGGCTGCTGCCCTTTGGCGGAAGCAGATCTACGTTACTTAGACTTCCACAAACTCGCGTAATATATACGTAATTGATAAAGGACATTTTTTTTTTTTCCAAATTATTACAGTTACCTCTAATTAAATTAATATGAGATGCGCTATTTTCATATGGTAATGTCGAGCAAAGGTAACAATCGAACTTTAAGATCTAGGAGTCTCGATACCACAAAGAGTTCACCCATCAAGAAAAGGGCTAGACGCTCTAAAAAAAATACCCCGCCAGCTACACCAGAGAGCTCAGTTGACGAAGTTGAAAATCAACCTGGCACATCACAAAATATGTCAACACAAGCTATACCAATACAAGGTACGCTAGAAGAATCGCCTTTTTTTACAGCTAATCCATTCCAAGTGCTGTCAAACACACAGAATGAACAAATGGAAGCAGTATCCATCCCTAGTGAACCTAAACCTCCACCAATATTCGTTAGAAATATAAAAAATTTCCAATTAATGTGTCAACAATTAAATAATACAGTGGGCTCAGGTAAATACGTATGCCAAAGCCGCACTAATGACACGAAATTAATGCCTGACACCCCAGATACGTACAGAAAAATTGTCAAGTATTTATCTGACACTAAGGCGGATTATCACACATATCAACTGCGCCAAGAGAGAGCGCTCAGGGTGGTGATCAGGAGATTACACCCATCAACACCGCTGGATGCCATTAAAGAAGAACTAACTGAGATGGGGTTCCGTGTTCGACAAATAGTGAATATATTCAAGGAAGATAGAGAACAGCCTGGTACAAAAAATAAAATACCGCTCCCACTATTCTTCGTTGACCTTGACCGAACGCCCCAGGTCGAAGAAATCTACAAGGTCACACGCCTTTATTACACTAGCGTTGTTGTAGAAAAGCCCTACACTAAGCGCGACATTGTACAATGCCATAACTGCCAGGCTTATGGTCATACGAAACGCTATTGCCACCACATTCCTAGATGTGTCAGGTGCGGTGATCAACATAAAACTGAGGACTGCCAGAAGTCCAGAAGAACACCAGCAGTATGCGCTTTATGCCACCAAGGGCACCCAGCGAACTACAAGGGTTGCCAAACATATAAGGAACTGAAAGCAAGAATTTATGCAGCTCCAAGAGAAGAACGGCCATCCAGGCCACCAAGACAACCCTCTAGAACTGTAAATACAAGAGTGTCCTATGCTCAGATGTTCAAAGGAGACACTGCACCCACACAAACTCAGGCCCTGCCACAAGAACCTCAACCTCGAGTATTCACATCTCAACCACAAGACCCTTATCCCATCTCTGAACCTAGGCCTAATAACCAGACATTCATTCCTCCTCCTCCCAATGCCACTGACCTCACAAGCCTATTGACTTCTTTCCTCTCTGAATTCAGGTCACTCATCACTCCTCTCATTTCCTTGCTTACCAATGTTGTATCCAACCTCATCCCACTGTCGAGAAATCCTTAAATGCCCCCAATCAAATCCCTCTCCGTTCTCCTTTGGAATGCGAATGGTATTCGAAATCACGTCAACGAACTAACAATCTTATTACAGGACAAAAACATTGATATAGCATTAATAACTGAAACTCGACTTACCAACAAACGACCACTTAACATCCCCAACTATCATATCTATCGAACCGACCATCCTGATGGAACAGCACATGCTGGCACTGCCATAATTATCCATCAATCCCTTTCCCATCATCTATTCCCTTTGCTAACCCATAATTTCCTACAATCCACTGCCGTGATAATCCAAACTTCCCTTTACCCAATAGCAGTAGTCGCAGCATACTCCCCGCCTAAAATACCCATCTCAGAATCCCAATTAACTTCCTTCCTTAACTCCTTAGGACACCACTTCCTTCTAGGTGCAGACTTAAATGCTAAACACCAGCAATGGGGAGCCAGAACCACAAATTCCCGAGGACGAACATTGCTATCTGCACTTAATTCCCATCACAGCAACATCCTCTCACCCAATTCTCCCACATACTGGCCAACAGATCCTAACCGCAATCCCGATCTCCTAGATTTTTTCATCCACAAAGGTCTAGGGTCCCTTCATTATTGCATCTCAAGACTTGATGATCTTTCCTCAGACCATAGTCCCCTAATCCTAACGGTCTCCACATCACCAATTCCCAAACCACCTCCACCTTCATTTATCAGGGGGCCAGTTAATTGGAACCTCTTCCGTCAAATATTGGATGATAATATTGACCTCAGAGTTTCCTTAAAAACACCCGCAGACCTAGATGAAGCAGTATATTCCATGACTACCTTGATCCAACAAGCAGTTTGGACTGCATCTTCACCTTATCCTTCTAAAAAATACCGCAAAATAAATCCTCTACCCCAAGACCTACTGGACCTTATTAATAGAAAACGATGCTCTAGGACCATCTGGCAAAGAACCAGGCATCCTGATGATCGGAAATCATATAACTATTATTCCAAGCAGGTAAAACAAAAACTGGCTACGTTTAGATCCCAATCCTATAATTCCTATCTTTCCTCACTATCTGCAAGTGATAACTCCCTCTGGAATGTAACTAAAAAAATCCTTAAATTCCAATCCATTTCCCACCCCCTCCGCCGTGATGATGGTTCCTGGGCTTCGTCAGATGAGAATAGAGCAGAAGAGTTTGCTAAACATCTATCGTACACATTCACTCCTCATCCTGAACTCCATCCCTCCCATACTGCTGAAGTTAAAGAATTCCTCTCTTCACCGATTCCTCTCTCCTTACCTCCTAAAGCCGTCAACCCCTCTGAGGTCAAATTCCTTTTAAAGAACCTAAAACCTCGCAAATCTCCAGGACACGATCTCCTTACTTCCCAGATCCTCAGACAACTTCCCAAAAAAGCAATTATATTCCTTACATACCTATTCAACTGTATCCTCCGCACAACCCACTTTCCTCTGGTGTGGAAACACTCCATAATTATCCTCTTTCCTAAACCAGGTAAACCTGTTAATTGTACATCATCCTATAGACCGATAAGCTTACTTCCGATCCTTTCCAAAATCTTTGAGAAAATCCTTCTCAAACGCATCCTACCCATACTGGAATCCCACAATATCCCTTCCCATCAGTTTGGATTCCGCTCAAGACACTCCACTGTCCAACAAGGCCTTCGCGTTGTGGACCACATATCCTCTGCACTTGAAAACAAGCAATATTGCACTGGTGCCTTTCTGGACGTAGCTCAAGCTTTCGACCGGGTGTGGCACGATGGCTTGCTTTTCAAGCTCAAAACCCATTTACCTCAACCCTTGTATCTAGTCCTCAAATCCTACCTTTCAAATCGCTCCTTTCAAGTCCGCTGCGGCACTGAACTCTCCAAACATTATCCAATTGAGGCTGGTGTCCCACAAGGCAGTGTCTTGGGCCCAGTTCTCTACATCCTTTTTACCGCTGACATCCCTTCAAGTCCTGATACCTTCCTAGCAACATTTGCTGATGATACTGCCATCCTATCCTCCCACTCGGATCCTCTAATTGCGTCCCGGAACCTGCAAAGACACCTCTCCTTCATTGAGCAGTGGTGCAACAACTGGCGCATCAAAATTAATGAATCAAAATGTAAACATGTAACTTTCACTCTTCGACGCAGATCCTGTCCTCCAATCCTTTTTAATTCAATTCCTCTTCCCTACTCAGACACAGTCCGATACCTTGGCTTCCTTCTGGACAAAAGACTGACTTGGAACCCACATACGAGACTTAAAAGACAAGAGCTTAACCGACGATTTGGTCAGCTATATAGACTACTAAACAGAACATCTCATCTCTCAACAGAAAACAAATTATTAATCTACAAGACCATACTGAAACCTATCTGGACCTACGGACTTGAGCTGTGGGGGACAACTAAATCATCGAATATCAAACGCATCCAATCCTTCCAGTCTAAAGTCCTTCGAACAATAGTCAATGCTCCATATTATGTCACGAACAAGACCCTACACCATGACCTTAACATCCCATATGTCCATGACATCATCCCATCCAGATTCTCCAACTTTCACCAGAACCTCATACATCATCCCAATCCTCTAGCCCAATCCCTATCCAGCTCCGAGCATCCATACCATCCCCCTCGAAGGTTGAAACGGCAGTGGCCTCGAGATCTTTTGTAAATATGCCTTTGGAGTCCTGGCAATGGCCAGCTTCTCCACTCATGTCCTGAGCGTCTGTGGCTCTAGTGCCCTCTTCCAGTCTCCACTGGCTTCTAATACTAGTGATGCGGCTGGAAAAGTGGCGCTGGGATCTTCCGGAGTCTTGCTTTGCCTTCCACGTGTGGGGGAAAAAGCCTGGTTCGGAGATTCTTGGGCGAATGTATATATTGTATATAGTTATGATTGTGTTTAGAAGTTTTTATTTTATTTTATTTGTTTATTATTATTATTTTTTCTTTTCTTTTTATTTATCTTCTTCATCAGTATTATTTATTTACTTCTTATATTTATATTTATTTCTTTATTATTTGTATATATTGTATGAATGAGAACTTTTAGCCCTAATGCTTATAGCCCTCCAGCAGTGGCTGCATGTATTATTATTCAATAAATAGATTAAAAAAAAAAAAAAAATAAACAATAATTAATGTTTTCAATTTTGAGCCACATTCACATGTGTTAAAAATGAGTTATACAATTCATAAGTCCTCCCCTTCCTCGCCGTTAAGGCCATACAGGGTTTTCCTAGGCCAGAGGATGTGGGCGGGGATTTAAAAGACTCACTCGGTACCGGGACGCCAACTCGTGACTGTTTTTATATCATTTGATTCATATATCAGGTTGCCGGACAACGCTGTGCACACGCATTAATCCCTTCGGCTACCCAGCCCTCATGGGAAAAGTTACAGTTATTTACCTCAGAAATATGAGTAGTCTTTCTTTCTCAAATACACACAACCGATAATTTGTATCCCGACAACTCAGTGACTGTTCCATGAAATCCCAAAATTTGTTAAAAGTTGAAAGCTTCATTTTATAGTACGCCTCAAACTTTACTGGATCGTTCAGTAGTTGCTCAGACACCATAGCAGGGCTATAATCTCCAGCATTATTCCAGTAAGGATTCTCACATGAACGATTTCTTCTTTGTCTTCGCCTTCTTCTCATTGTATAAGGCAGAATTATAAATTCGTCGCCTGAAGAGCCGAATGATTGATTATTCATCTTTCAAACTCACGTACTAAACTAACAGAGATAATGGATAGAAACAGATGATACAAGAGGCACGTGCATCCTTGGTGTGAAAAGGGGCCTCAGGCCAACTTTAGCCGCTGCTTCTTCGAATTTCTGGAAGGTTCTTGATAATGTCACTAAACAGCTGGAAATTAATTTTACTGGAACATCTAGAAATAATTTCTCTCAATTAAACAACAAATTGACGACTGGCAGACAGGAAAAAAAGGGGTGAAGACTTGAGCTATATTCAAGAGAACAGCACCTTTATCGTAAAGTCTTTTTTCCGGAAGCGGTTTGTGGATCCCTCTCGAGTTTGCGTTTACCAAACGCATCTCGGAAAAAATGAAATGGAAAGGAGGACTAGAAGATGAACTAACTGGCGGAGTACCCGAGAAAGAAGAAGAGAGTAGAATCACTATCAAAGGAAATTCTGATAAAATTGTAAGTAGCTTAGTAGAAACAAAAAAATCAATTCAACCAACTTATGCTCAGATTATGAACATCCAAAAACCGTCTAACCGTGAATACGCAATAGTGCTACAAACACGCAAAGGTATAAAACAAAAACAATATGTCGAAAAAATTTCAGAACTAGTAGAACCCCAAACAATAAAGTTCGCATCGCGAATATCCAACAATAGATTTTGCATACATTTATCAAGTAGGGAACAAGTAGATAAGCTCTTAACTGAACATAAAAACATAACAATAGACGGACAATTAATCCCTATCAGACGCTTAATAAATTCCGCGAAACGAATTATAATATCCAATGCTTGTCCCAGCATTCCAAATCGTTTAATAGAAAACGAGATTAAAGAAATGGGAATTAGATTACTTTCCCCCATTATCATTTTTAAGAGCAGGATATCGAGACCCTAAAACGAGCCATATAATGAGCTTTAGACGTTATGTATACATCAATCCGGAAGATATGGAAAATATTAAACCATCGGTTATTGTCCAAAGTGAAGGTCTCTCCCACCGTATCTTTCTAGCGGAAGATGTATTAATCTGCTATGTATGCAGAAAACCGGGACATTTCGCAGCGAATTGCCCAGAATCAGATGCAGTTGATGAAGTACAAATCCCACTTACAGCACAACCCATAGGTTCAGACGGTGTAATCGAAAGACAAAACCCACTAGCTATTCAATCCATAACACCTATTCCTATTCCTGAAGATCAAAACTCAAATAATAATCAAATCATTTCTTCAGACGCTATAGCTGAAGAACAGAACCCTCTCATCACTGAACACATTACTTCAATCGCTGCTGATAAAATTGAAAGCACACCCAACACTGAATTCATAACTTCAAGCAGAAAAAGCAACGATCCGATGGTCACAGAGACGTTAGAAAATAATACAATTTATGAAAACAGTAATAGATCAGATACTACAGACAGTAATAGATCAGATACTATCAAAGAAATTATTAAAAAACCTACCAAAAAAAAAGAATCTTCATCAGGATGCACTAAAGAAAGTAAAATTAACACTAAATATTCTAAAGTACCTAAGATCTGCTCATCAACCCCTCTGAAAAACGCAAACACACCTCTAACGAAAAGACAGAATACTTCCAAAATAATCGATAACAAAGTCTCCTCCTTGAAAACAATTATAGAAGTAAAAACAAACGAACCTAAAAAAATAAAACCAACTACAACAGACATTCTAGAACCCATTCGAGATTTGCTAATTGATAACGATTATCCCCTTGAATTCAATAAAATATGTTTACTATATGATACAATACAAAGTGAAAAAATATCACCAAATACAATCGAGTTAATAGAACAATTCACGGATGACAAAAACGGACTAACAAAGATGCTAATAGATATCAAGAATTTAATAACAGATAGAAGCATCAAAATATGGACCACAAAAATACTAAAGATACTACAGATAAAAGAGACATCATATAGACATATTTTATAGTAAAATATAAAAATTAAGAAAAACCGCCAATGACCCTCTAGGGTAGAGGCGAATACAAATAAAAAAAAAAAAATGAAAATTTGTAAATCATTTTACTGAAAAGCGCGTATTTGATCACAAGAGTTATTCACTTTTTTGTCTTCCACTGTAGAGGCGGCTCGAACGGAGTGCATGTGCCCTACTTTGGAGTAATCTATGAAAGTTTCGTTATGAACATACTCAACTTCATATGGATATGGTTTGATTCACGAATTTTTGATAAGTTGTAGGTAATCTGCTGGTGTTTAGATCTCTTCGTTACTGAGCATCTTGCATTTCGAAGATTCACATGTTTAAAAAGATTAACTAACAATGAAACTAGAGTTTTGTTTTTTGGCTCGTGCTGAATTTTCCTATTAATGAAATAAATCCTCTGTCTTTCAATATCTGGGATTCGGCTGTATTGTAGCACTTTTCCAGTCAAGTTCATTCTGTAATTTCCAACAGGTTTCGAGTGTTTTGAAGGCCGTTCAATATTATATAATCCCAATTACCATTTAATTCTTTGTTTTGTCTAGTTCCATAGTTAATAGTGCCGACCTGGACACTTATTAGAAATTTTAAAAAATAATACAAAGCGTATAAGAAAATTCATTTTAGCATATTAATAAAGCTAACAATTACTGCTGTTACAAGTAAAGAAGAAATTGATCTTCTTTAGTTTTATTATTATTGTTAATCTCTGAAAAATGAGTCAACTTATTAGGGATCTATTATCAAGTAATTCTGAATCTGACTTGCATCCAAGGTACTTGATATAGACACTAAACCACTTCTCAAATCCATGATTTGATGAATAATCTATTATAAACACGAGTCAAAATGATATTAAAGTCGATTGTAAACTTGTGTAATTTACACCCTCCAGTGCTTTCTTAAAATGGCTTGTGAATTATATTCAATCTCTAGTGAGAAATATATGGTTAAATGTAAGTCAATACAATAATCACTAATACTGTAGTCTACACACAAAATGCTTTATAAATTATATATTTACACGACCCCCTTTCATTGAGTTCACTGCGTTTATTCGATAACTACACAATATATATAATCTTCACTGTAACTTACAGCTTTTTACAAAATGCTACAAAGAAATGAAACATCGTAGATTTTATTTTATAGGATCAGAATATGCGCCAGGACAAGACTGACCAGAAAACCTCAAAATCTGATTTTCCAAAAAAAAAAAATTGTCCTTACAAGGTTTTACAGTGTGGCAATCGATACATCTATCGTCGGTAGCATGCAAAACGTTGGGCAGGTTAATACTCGTTACTTTAACATGGTGTCGATGATATATACATTATTTACGTTTATTTATTGGTGGTAGCAGCTATAGTGATTGAACTGAGCGTTTGATAAACAAATGTATTCTAACTTAAGTATTTAATTAAAGAATTCATGAAGTGTTTTATAGTGAAAAAAGAAATTTTACTTTTGAGTGCAGGCCAGTTTGCTGGCCCGAGTGGACAGTCAGATCAAAATCCCAGGCTGTTTTGGAAAAACTATAGAAGAGAAAGGGAGAAAGGTAAGATCTAATTCTACTATTTCATGATCATGATCATAATCCTTATTCCTCATGTACCGCTGCGCAGTGTGGGGTTACATTTTGTTGAGTCTGGACCAGGTGTCTCGTTCTTGGACCAGCTCTTTTCTTCTACTCCAATCCATACCACGCCGACTGAATACCTCTCTAACACTCTCCTCAGAGGATATGCGCTGTTCCTCTTAGCCTCTTTCCTTGCACACGTGTCTTGTATGTCTTCCTGTATGTCTTACACCCAAACCACCTTCAGACCTTTCCTTTCACTTTATGTAGATATCGCATATCCATGGACTGGATTTGATTCTTATCTTTCGAGGTGAGGGTGCACGATTCGGAAGAGTGAGAAAGAATAGCGAGGAACGTTCATTTAGAAACCATGATTTTTGTCTTCTTTGTCACTTCTCTTTTACCCAGAAAAGCCCTTTAAAGGAAAAATAACACTCATGCAACTACGCTGATTCTCTGCGACACTTCCTCATCAATGTAGCCATTTTCGCTGAGATTAGCACCCTAGATATTTAAAATTAATGACCTAGTGGATTCCTTTCTATTCGCATACCTTTGTTTTTTTCTGGATTGATTGTCATATTAATTGCATTATTAATTATATATCTCCAGAGGCGGAACATGACCGTGGTAAATCTATGTCTAATTTTACAAAACAGTTCAAGCATAAACAACAAGGAGTGTTTAGCTAGTTATAAAAATTATCTCAATTTGAAAAAGATAGAGAAAAAGAAAAGTATCGATCAAAGAATTGAATTAACAAAAAGGCGGGTAAGGATCATCAGAGAAATTACTTAAGGACAATTTAATAAAGATATATTAAATTACGTTTTTTGAATGAAATTACGTTAATGATACGTTGGTACAGTTATCTCATTGCAAAGAGTGGAAGAACCGTATTTTGTGAAAATATTTAATAATTTGAGTATAACAGAGTGTGGATTAAAAGTTATGAACAGACGGACATTATCCAGGTAAATAGTTAAAACCTACAATTTGCAACGAGAAAAATTATGAAAAAACTTCAAAATATCGACTTTGTGTGCAACACAGCAGATATTCGGAGCGGGAAAAACGAAGTTTTCTTGGAATAACGGCACACAGGATAACAGAAGATTTTAAGAGACTCCGTTGCTTTGGTAATACCAAGGATTTCGGTGAATTCATAGTGCCGAGAGAATAAGTAAGTGATTTCAATACAGATTTTAAAAATTTCATACAGATTTACAATTAGAAAGTTCGAAAATTATTGCCACTGTAGCTGACAACGCTGCAAATTTCATAAAAGCAATGGAACCTTATGGAATCGAACATTTGGATTCAGAAGAGTGTCAAACAACAAGCTAAGATGAGTTGTCAGATGACGACAGTTTAAACAATATATTGAGTCAAAATGTTTTTCCACTATATAAGGTGTAGTGTGCATACTCTGCATTTATGTGTCACAGTTGACGCAGAAAACGTTTTAAACCAGGAAGATACTTTAAGTGAAATTCACATAAAAGTATGGAATTGATACAATGTGTTATGGAAAGCGGTAGGAGAGGATAATAACTGTTGCACATGCTATGGGACTGGAATAAATTATTAAACCACCAAATGATCAATTGAGGAAGATGTAGGAGCAACAACAAATTGTTTTACGCATTCTTCAAATACGACGAAACTTGAGGTCCTTAATTTGTTATCCTACAATGACTACAAAGTTCAAGAAATATAAGATATTACTTTAAAAAGACCATGCTCTATCTGATGGAATAGCCTTTATGAGGCTCTTCAGCAAATACCAGAAAGACTACAAAGTTCAAGAAATATTAGATATTACTATAAAAAGACCATGCTCTATCTGATGGAATGGCCTTTATGAAGCTCTTCAGCAAATTACAGAATTGAAGGAAAAGATAAATCTGCTTAACGCCTCAGAAGAAGAAATTTGTTTTGAAGAAAATGATTTCCTGTATATTTCAGAACATATACAATGCACCAAACCGTTTGTTGATGCAATAAATATTATGTAGGGTGATAAGGATGTATTTTGTGGCATTCTACTGCCTCGTTTATTTTCACTATAAAGGATATTGATGTCATTAAAACAACATGAATGGCAATGATGTTCTGAATTGTCTAAAGCTTTATATGACAGTTTAGAGAAGTGGTTTAATACTTACATGCAATTAGAAACGAGTTGAATCAAATTGCGCTGCAATCTCCTTCTTATCTTACCCAAGGTTCAAAACCCGTTGGATCACATGTGTGGTCTTTGTTACCTCAGGAGAGGATAATGACTGTTTTAAATAATCGGTTGCACAAGCTATGGGACTGGCAAATATCATTAAACCAATAAATGATCAATTAAAGAAGATTTGGGAGCACCAACCAATTGCTTTACGCATTCTTCAAATACGACGAAACTTGAGGTCCTTAATTTTTTAACCTGGCAAGATACGGATCTAAGCCTATTAAATAAATACATAAATATTAAAAAGGTATTTATACAATATAATACACCGTTACCCTCTTCTGTTTTTTGACACGGTTAAATGACTTTTTCGTGTACCACAATGAGTGACATACCAATAATAAATAGATTGTCCAATTCTTTATTTGAAATCAGAATTATTCTTAGAAGTGTTTTGAACAGTGTAGATAGCCTCGGTTTTGTGTTTAGTCACAAGAAGAAATTATAATATTGTAAAAATTTGTTTGCCTGTTAGATTTATTGTTTTAATACAATGTTAGGCTTATATAAGTTTTTGGTTTATATAATATCACATCTAGTAAAATTTAAATATTAGCTCTCTCCTTTAGGAAATATCACACTAATAGACTGGCAGGCAGCTATAATTAGAAAGGTTTTTAAATAAGAAATACAATAAATAAGACAGACAGAGAAGGTTATATATATATATATACAACGAGAGAGGGAGGATAAGAGATAGGTGGAAGTAGTGGTTGAACAAGAGATATAAAATTAGAAATAATAAATAAAATTTCTATAATTCCTTAAATTTAGTTTTTTATTCTTGATTTAAGTAATTAATGAAATAACCAGAATGAAAGGAAGCCACAGAAAACATGTCTTAATTTCTTTTTATCAGAAGAAATGGAATGTGAGTAATGAGTGAATCGAAAGAAATCATTCTTTCGAAAAAGAAAGATTAAAGAATGGGGTAGAGAAAATCAAAAGAAAAAAACAATGAAGTGAAAGGAAGAAAGGTATAGCAATAAATGAGAATGGAAGGGAGGAGAAATTGAAAGAGTCCTAGGGAATGCCCCGAACAGAATCTCATTGACTCCGGAATAAAGGAATAACTCAAACCGAATATAAAAGTTCTCCATTTGTATCGGATTTCCATATTATAGGATTTCTATAACCATGTTTCCAGGATGCCGGCTCAACCATTACAGAATGTATTACCCCTTCCCCTCCCATATAGGCTAACTTACGACCCATTCTGGCTATTTATCATCTTCTATCATTGTCAATCCCAATTCGAATTATTCTAGCAAAGAAAATATTTATCTGAGAAGGATTTTTTTTAAATTATACCTCATCCATATTTTATTTTTCATAATGCGGGTTGATAATTCACTGTCGTGCATATATTAAAGGGATGTTAGTTTGAGTGTTCATTCAAAGGGGTTTTCATCGAGTGAACACCCCAACTAACATCTCTTCAATACATTTAATTTTATTTGTTATATTAAATAACCTCAAAGTAAAGATTCATGTCAGTCCATAATCAACAGATTCTTTAAAGAATGAAAAAATATATTAAAATTTAGTTTAATGGCCGAAGTGTTAAGGCGACATCTTAGCCAAGTCGTGTCCAGCGTTGCCATATGGCCCATGGGGCCTTAAAGCTCAATTCTCAGGACACCGGGTTTTTACCCAGAAATTTTCCAATTTCGCAATCTACGGGGTCATACTCTCTGCACTTTGTTATACTAAATCGAATGGTGAAGTGCGTTTGATGATATGTTGAATATAATAAAAATTTTGCGGGTGCGAGAATATCGTTTCGTCCTCCCTCCAACAATATGGAGTAAATAATTTTAAATCAGTAATAAATTAGCTACATGAATCAATAAAACGTATAAGCTAAAATCGATTAAGAAAAGTCGACTATAGTGGCTAGGCTATAGTAGCAAGTATGTAACTATTTGATTGATACCTAAATGTTACAATAATAGTCTTTAAGGCATCTCCATCTTTATGTCAATCACCATCAACCTATCACTCACGAATTTCAATTCGTCGATCACTGTATTCGTTAAGGCTTCCCTAAACATAAAACCTACACCTGTGCTGGCTGGCTATTTATTCTTCAGTGGTCCCCGAGTGCAGTAGAATGTTATCTCCAATCCTCTCTTCGCCTTTTCCTTTTCTCTTGATCTCAGTTATTGCTAGCAGATCAACCTTTGCCTTATTTTTCTCGGTACTGGTCCATTAGGCTAGACGGGACGGGACGGGACGGGCTGCTATCTGCCAATGTTTATAACGTGAACACTGATAATTCTGATAAGGCACTGATAAGCCTTCTCGTAATTCCTATCGTCGTATTCATATTTATTGTATTATATTCGTATTATTGAAATTGTAAACAGAAACAAAAACAAATGTAATAATAAAAAAATACTTTTATTTTACGACTTATATATTAAATTTATATATTATATATATATATATATATATATGTGTGTGTGTGTGTGTATAGGAAATATCATAATTCACACAACAATCAGAAAACACTTTAATTTTACAACACTTTAAACACTTTCATTTTATATATAAGGCTTGAAATGGACAAAAATAAATGTAATAATAAAATAAATGAAATAATAAAAAAAGACACTTAAACGACATATATACATATAAAAGGCTTTCCACTTAGTGTAACATTGTTTTTAATTGCCATCAATGAATTGGATTATTGAGAAACCAATGAATGTTGTTCTATTCACAGACGATATTCTGCTGTTTACACGCAGCAAATCAATCAGATTCATTAAATGAAAGATTCAGGAAGCCCTAAACAAAACAGAGGAATGGTCGAGAAGTAGTGGTTTCGTAATTTCGGCATTGGAAACAAAAGCACTGCATATTTGCAGCTTGAGAGGTTGCACTCATAACCCCCAATTATGGTTGAGATCAAATAACATAACGTTTGTTGAAGAGCGGAAATATTTAGGTATGTTTCTAGACAAGCGCTTAACTTGGACTAACCATATTAAACATCTAAAAATAAGGACATATCTTTTCGCGAAGTACATTCCGAAATTGGCATCACTTCCGAAACATCCATTAAATCCGACTGGAGGGGACTCATTTGAATACATAATCCAGAGGAACATGACAGAACGAAGATTAATTGAATCAATCCCATTCCTGGACCAAATATGAATTTACAATGCATTCAAAAAATCTCAAACAATACCAAACCTCCTTGGTGACATTGTGATATTAATGTAAATATATCACTATCTAAGGCTTCCAAAGGCTCGGTGTGTCCTTTAGAAATTCAAAAAATGTTCTTGTTGCTATTAGAAGAATTCAAAGAATACAACGTAATGTATACAGATGCGTCAAAAGGTGAGGATACAGTAGAAGGATGCGCGGTGGTCAAAGAAAACGCAACTTTTCTTTACAAATTGCCTGAAGCCTGCTCAATCAACTGCCATAAAGGTAGCCCTTCAACATAGCCAAGCAAGCAACCACCAAAAGACCGTCATTATATCTGATTCAATGAGTGTACTTCTGGCAATTAGAAACCAAACATCGAAACACGCCACAATAATTGAAATTTTTCATTGAAGATTTCATTTGGGCTCCGTCTCATTGTGGCATACAGGGCAACGAAATGGCGGACGTCGCATCTCGAATAGCCCGAAGTAATGTCAATAACGTAAAATCCATTGATTATGTTCCTCGAGAGGACTGGATGAGACAAGCAAAATCCCAGATAATTGCTCAATGGAATGAGACCTGGAGAAGAAACCCCTCCAAACATGTCCAAATAAAAGCAAGCAGTGCTAAATGCTGCACTAGTATCAGGAAATCAAGAAAAGTGGAAATAACCCTGTGCCGCCTCCGAATTGGACAATGCGATTTTTCACGCGGCTGCTTACTTCACCGTCGAGAACCACCTTCCTGCGTCAGATGTGGTTCCCCTAAAACCGCGAGCCACATACTCGTAGATTGTGAATACTATGTAGCCACAAGAAAAAAGCTCAACCTACACAGTACTATTCAGGAAATATAACAAGACACCGAGAAGGATGTAGAAATTTTGATGAGCTTCCTGAAAAAACGGGATTCTACAATAGAATATAGGAAACTGGAGTAAAGAAAGAATTGCCAATGACCCTATCGGGTAGAGGCATATTCAGATAATAAATAAATAAATAAAAACAAATAAAAGATGAAAATGAAATAATAAAAAAACACTTAAAGAGATTTTATGTTACAAGTGCTACGACAGCATCTACCTTTTGCGACCCTGTCTAGCTTCATTTGATGACCTTCTTCACACAATTTCACGTCTGCAAGTATCCCAACGTTTTGAAAATATTCAATAGCCTGTTCTTCTGAAGACGGTAATTCCCAGAATGTAACAAGACTCATAATTTGACGAAAATAACACAAACGGGGCAAAAATAAAGAATTTAATAACTAAATGTAATAAGCGAATAACTGAAAAATAAACCAAAAACGGGCCAAAAATAAAGAATTTAATTAATAACTGAATGTAATAAGTGAAAAAGGCAGGGTATCGGCCTGTCCAATCCTAGTGCGGCCGGGGGGCTGCCCCTTAGGGTAACCGAACATACCCTTCCTGATAGGAAAAATCTCCTGGGGAAGTGTAGCCTCTAGGGTGTGTACTGTAGCTGACCTTATGTTGAGTGTAGGTGATTAGTGTACTGTTCTGGTGAGTGTGCATGGTGTACTGAACTGTGGTAACCCATGGGGGCGATACTCCCCAAGTAACTGCATACAACTGTTACCCCTTGCGGGACCTATGATGACCTAAATGTTACTTTTATTTAACTTGTCATTTATATTCAAAAATAATATGTATATCAACATACCCTAGGATTTTATGATTCAATCAACTCCCAATTTACACGTGATATGCTTATCACATTTTCCGTAACAAACAAGTCGGGCTGTAAAAAACTTCGTATTTTTATTTTTAAAATCATTCTTAGCTGAAAAAGTTCTAGAAATATATCATTGTCATGAAAGTTGTCTTCACTCTCCTTCTCCCTCTGAGTTTAATTTAAACAAATACATTATATATTCAATTGTATTTCTTTATTAGATATTTTTAAGAATATATATTAAGTAAAACAAATAAAATAAAAATCCTTACAACTATACATATTATATAATGTTATATATTAACTATTCTATATTACATTGGTCCGTTTCGTAATTATTATGTTGAATTTTTACACATAATAAAAACTCCCGCCACTTGTTTTTTTCTCCCCATTGTCCCTCCTCTCCTAATCAAAATCAAAAGTCTCCGCCTATCCCTAGAACCCACGGACATGGCTAAAAAAAATAGTCAAAACAAAAACAGTCGAATAACCCGCGAAGAAGGAGACGGTGAGCAAGTAAAGTGGGTTTAAATAATGGAGAGGGGCGGAGGAGAAGAGAGCGCTCAACATGTTAATACCCGGCCGGGCTCCAGAAGATGGAAGTATAATTCCAAGGAAATCCCAATTTGCTTCTTATTCCGCATTAGAGATTCAGACCCGTTTCACCTCCCTCCCTCCACCGCCCCCCATTACCCCTCCTCTTTGACACCCTTTCTCACTTCTACTTGAAGAAGTTGAAAGTATTTCCAATGTAATGACTCTTAAATAAGTCAACCTTAAACAGTGCAATATAAAGACATAAACTTATTATTTGTAATAAACTACTTAAAGATTAAAAAAGGTTATAATAATAGTTATAATAGTTTCCTATTTGTGGTTCCAAAGAGTCCTTTGGAACAGAACCAAATTGCCATTTTAATGCTATTATTTTATTTTAGTTTTAAAAGGCAAAAACTACGTTCGTGGCCCATTTTCTTTTATTTTCTGTCAACTTGATTACATTTTCAGATCTTGTGAAGTCCTGTCTCTTTTAATAACTTGTTAATAGTTCTAGTTACTACGGTCTTCAGTTAGAGTCTTGGCGATGGATCGAGAAATGTGGGCCATTTTTAAGGACAGTCCTGACATTTTTTTGAAGATTGTGATGACCGAGTGTGTTAGGGCAAACTTAAAAATTCTCGAGTCTAGAATAGGTACGGTTGTACCTCTAGAACAACCCTGCCCCCTCTTCCCTCCCCCTTTGCCGGGAATAGCGAGATAGGAATATCGAAAAAAAACAACTGACATTTCGGAGGTTGCTCTAATGTCATCAGACATCATAGGCGAGGCGGCGATGTAATATTCGTAAACGAGTTATTATAACTTCATTTTTACTTTCACTTACCTATATTTGTAATGTATGTATGTATGTATGTAAGGATAGGTATTGAAAATATTCGAGTTTTTAACGGAAATACACGTCTGTGTGTATGTGAACACACTAGCTCGAAAACGAAAAGTCGTACGAAACTGATATTACGTATTTAAGATAGGCATATACCTTAGATATCCTAGCAACTTTTTCCTTGAAATCGGCTAACCGGAAGTGCCACTTTATATCGACACATTTTTTCACAACTGTTTGTAGCATGTCCACATCTTAACGGTAGGTTTACCCAATCTAAGCTTATATGATATTTGTTAGTCTTACAGATTTTGCCACATACCCCACATGTCTTGTCCTATAGACTGAAAAAATGCAATAGTTGAAATAAGACAACTTTCAACTCCATCTAATGAGTGGGCATCACTTGCAGCTTTATTGACTGTATCGTTGCCCCTTATTCCAATACAGCTTGTTATTCATTATTTTATTGCCTTTATCAAATAATTAAAAGCAAGTACATCAGACGAATGGCATTCTATGGAGAAATTAACTTTAGTTACAGCCAGTATGACGAGGGAAGACAAAAGATTACAATTTTGTTTAAGCTAAAAGATATGAGAAATAGAACTTGAAAATTGGCCAAATAAACGCCATCTTTTGAAATAATTATGATATTAAGGCAATACAATAATGGCGTTATAACGGCCTTGAATTTATGATAAAAAAAGAAGTAAACTAATCCTAAACCATCCCCTCCAGCCTAAACCTACCACTTTCTGAGGTGGCAACATGAGAGTTTCGCAGTCATTCTTCCCGGACAAGAATTGGAAGAGAAACCACGATTAGGATTTTAGCATACTCAACCGCACTCACCTTCTAGACTATATGTCAGAGTTGGGCAAAAATTATTCGATTGACGAATAAATTTTAATCCATAATAATATTCACCACTAATGATTTTTTTTTAATTTGTTTGTCGCGGCTAACCTAAAATGAATAAAAAATTTTTTTTTTTTACGACTAACGACTAAAAATTTTGTCGTTCATTCATGAAATACGATTATTGTTTTCTTCTACTTATTTTTATTGAATATTTTTAAAATGAGCAGTCAAGACGATTTTAAGTCTTCGTCTTGCTTTGTGGGTTTTTATTTTACTTTTTTTTGCTTAACTTTTTTTATTTTATTTTTAAATATATGTATAACATTATTAATTTTAGTGGTACAGGATTTATGAATATTTATCAACATCTTTTTATTAAAATAAAAAAAAAATATTATGATACAATAATTTTTTTTATTGGGTAAAAATGTATAGCCTTAATTTATGTTATAAAGAGTGTCGATAAGGGAATAGTTAGGTCGTTTAAAGGGAATTAAAAAACACTAATGAATCGCTTGGTTATTGTTACGGAAAGAACATCATAAAAAAGATCTTTAGTGAAATAGATTTTAATCGTCTTCGTGTTAACATTAATACAATTATAGCTTGGATGCCCTTCGCATTATTTTCTTGATGATGTATTGATGGTTTTGTTATTGGGATCATGTTCCGTACAAAAAGTAGCTCTAATCATTTAATATACGAGGTGTCAAAAAAATGTATGAAACTTTTAATTTTAAGTTGCACGATTCTCGGTTAGAATGGCAGTAGGAGATTAAAATGAAAGCCTGGAATAGGCAGGCAATTGATTCTAAATTCTAAATTGAGAAGGCTGAAGACGGAAAGACTGTCCCCCGAAGACATCCATCCTGATCTTGGGCTGACACATGCTCCCTCAGCCCGTACACTTGTTCAAATTAAGGAGGAAGCCGATAGGACGGTAGGCTCATACCTCCCTAACTAGTTCCCATCACTGCAAATAAAGACCTATTGCTTTCCTTATCCTTCATCCACCTCCTCCTCCTCCTCCTCCTCCTCTCTCCTCCCTTCACCCCCACGCTGCAACTGTAACTGTGCAGTCGTACTTACCTACTAGGCTTTACATTAACGTTGGTTCCCTTCTTGTCCATTGAATATACATCGGTTATTTTTATATGATTGTGAGTAGAAGTTTTGCTCCTGCGGGTTTTGATCATTTAAATACTTGTCCTACCTAATATAAATAGGAAAGTAATAAATTAACACATGAGTATGAAATAGAATACACTGTATCATCGCTAATACTGCTTCCATTCCAATGAATTTTGTTTTGTTTTGCAGGTAATCTAATTACCTTTCAAAAGTTGTGATATACATTTCACCATAGAATAAATATAGTTAGCGAGTTAGGCCTAAAATCAGTTTTCTTGGCTTTATAACTTTTTTCCTAATTTTTTTGGGAATTCAGTATATGTACGAAAATTAAAAGGACCTTAATTAGAAAAACAAAGGAAAGTTTCATCAAAATCGTTAGAGCCGTTTTCGCGCTACAGTTTATAGAAGAATATGTTTTTCACTTATTGCGCAGCCGCTAGCGTAGGGGGTATCCAATTCGTTTCACAGGCATCAGTAGTCAAAACCATACAAAATGATAAAAAAAGCAACAAGATACTATTTTCAGAGGTAATTTTGGCACAAACAGAAAGACCAATGGCTGAAAATGTGTTTTTTGGACTCTGGTAGCTCTGAAACGTATAGATCCATCAAAAACAGCATATTGGAAATTTGACCCGACCGCAATACTTTCCTTACCTAGTGTAGGTAGGAAAGCAAAACATCAGAAAACTGACTACATGCCTTGGACGTGCAGCTCAGCAGAAGAATCACTTTAAACTATAATAGGAGTGATGTCTGTCAGTATCATAGAGAGAATGAAGTGATTTGGATTAAAGTAATGGGATTTTCAAGAAGCATCTTCCCAGCGCCTTAAAAAGTTAAAGAAGTGTTAACGGGAAACAGTCCAGATCTAGACATGAATTTTCCATTTAATAGGTGTAAGGATCATCCAATATTTGTTGCAGAGGCACGACTAGATCTACCGCAAACTATAAATAAGCATATGACATTGGAATGAAAGCACTTGCTCTAGAAACTTTGCTAGAAACACTTGCTTTAGCAAGGCCACACGTAATCGAGGTATAAATTCGATGGTTAAGACAAAAATGCCCCATTGACGACCATATTAAAAAACGAACGCGAGTAGATTTTCAAGAAGTTCCAAGGTTTATTGCGCTCTAGCAGGAAACAAACGACAATATGGCCTCGCATGCATCGCCTTGGAAATGTCGCAGACCAATCTACAATTGGTAATACAATGTACAATTTTTGACTATTATTTTTACTATTTATATGTATTCTCTTCACAACAGGTTGTGCTTTTCCTTTCGTGTATATATGTTTATATTTTATACTTCCTGTTTCTCTGTGTACCAATATGAGTAAGTACATATATAGTTCCTTTATTTACCTTTATACCACAATTATTCCTGAGATTTTATTTTATCTTAGTGTTTGCTTATTATTGTACGAATCACTGTAAATATTATTACATTTTGTATTAAATTATGTTTCTATTAGATAGCCTATTGTTTATAAATTGTGCAGTTATGTATATATAGATATGTAATTTCCTTTCTTTCTTTTTTTTTTTTTTCTTCATCATAATAATAAGTAAATTTGGAGAAGATTGTATGTTCATTTATATGTGTATGTGTATGTGCGTATATATATATATATATATTATATATATATATATATATATATATATATTATATATTATATATATATATATATATATATCTTTTTTTTTGTTTATTTCTTAGTGGTTATATACTACTTTTTAAATAATGTATATTATGTTAGAATTTTTATAAGTTAGTTTTTGGCCAGATTTGTATTTTATTTTGTATTAATTCATCTTTGTTATTCTAAGGGGACTTAGTCCCAGAATAAAGTTCTATTTTCTATTCTATTCTATTCTACAATTGAATTTCCTGTAATATTGCCTGTTTAAAATACAAAATACAATTTTAAAAATAAACACCTAAAATAACAATCAATATATGTGTTGAACTCTTAGAGTAGAAAAAGCACCTATAAAAAAATAAAAATAAAATTTTGATGATATGGTATGGATTAACCATGCACCTATCCTATAAATGACCCAATGATTTCATGCACCCATGCTTATAAGATTTACATAATATTCCCTTTTGCTCCGAATGCATTCTGAATAGGGGGAAACGGTTTAGAAGTATTAAGAAGTAGCGGGAAGTAGGGAATCGAGGTGGAGCTGGTAAAATGGCTAATTGTGCCCCTAGCGGAGGCATTAAATTTCCTCCGAGGGAATAAAAAGCGCAATTTAATCGGGAAGGAGGGATGAAAATATAATGGGGTGGGGTGTTGGTTAAATATTTGACCGTAAAAGGGGCCTCCTTTCCCACTTCTATTTCCCAAGAGCTGTAACCTTCATTCCATTCAGCTTTAATCTGCCTCAGTCGAGAAGCCGGGCCTCGCTTCTTCTTCATTTTCTTCCTGCCGAGGGATTGGGATCTTCTTCCCCACTTATTCATTTAGCGAGGGCAATAATACCAACAGGGTGCTTCTCACTGTCATCACAGTATTCAATTTTAATAAGAAATAATTAACATTTCTAATGCAACAACAGGTCCGAGAAGAAAAAGGGAGAATTTCAAGCTATTACATAATAACACACATGTTACAAAATATTGTAGAAATACATAATGTTGAGAGGAGATGATATAGATTCGTATCTGATATCAATATTTTGTACGGTTAATATTCAAAACTCAAATTTAAACTTAAACTGAAATAATCAGGAATTATAGAATCATATTAAGTGTAATTAAAAAAAAAAAAGACTACACAAAAACCTCAATCTATCAATATATATATTGAAATATAGGTTCTAGTATGCCTGCTGACTCCGAGCAGCCATAATCCATGGATCTTGACCGATTTGTCACTGTCCTGAGTGAGTCGGTGGGAAGGACATCTCGCGACCAAAGATCTTCATGGTCTGTCGTGCCAATCCAAAAAAAGAAAAAAGAAAAAAAAATATATATAGAGGTTGTGGATTCGGCTTCTCACATCACTCAGCGGTAGAAGAGGAAATGATTAAGAAGAAGAAGAAGATGTATATATATAGAGAGAGGCATTTCACAAACAGAAACAAGAAGTCTGCTTTCTTAAAACAACAAACATGACGGATGTGGAAGTTGCTTTGATTATCGCATTTGCCCCAACCTATTACAATTATAAAATAAATCACATATGGCAGAAAAAAACACACAGAAACGCGAACAATCACACATAGAATAACTGTGGACCAATGAACGTATTTTGAAGAATGACATGTGTTACGGTTTAACCACTTTAGTTTAATAACTGCGTCACGCATAAATAAGACGTATTCAAAAATTTAAGAAAAAATCTCCAAGATCGATTATGAAACAAAATCGAGAGGTAACAAAATATAAAAATAGTACTACTTTAGCTTGATCATGATTTAATTTAGGAATGATATTACATCACGGTTTATTAAAACCGGTTTACACAGTAGTAATTCTTCAAGACTTCAATTGAGAAACTTAACCACGCAAACAGAACTTTTCTATTCCACCATAGTGATTCTACGAATTTTTCTGTTATTTAAGTTTAAGAAAAACTAAAAAAGTTTTTCATAATGATGTAGAGATGGTTGACCGTTGATATGATATGAGAAGGAATTAGTCGAGGGTGCGGTCAAAAAATAAAAAAAATTAAAATATATAAATAATTTTAATTTTTGCCGATGTTTCGACGTTTTATTTACAATTAAAGGTAACCTCCACTTGCTTGTTATCCACTGATATCTTATTATTATGTTATCTTATCCATATTTTAACTTTACTGTAACAATAGTTATTCAATTTTCAATCTATTTATTCGTTAACATTCATTTATTCGTTAACATTCATGTATTTATTTTCTTTTATCTATTTTCTTATCATGTATTTATTTTCTTTATCTTTTATTTCTGTATCTGACAACTTCTTCGTAATTTATATATACTTATATTTATTTTTATATTTTCAACATGTTTGTATCTTTTGTAGCCCTGAAGACGACCTGCAAAGTGGGTCGAAACGTTGGCAAAAATTAAAATTATTTATATATTTTAATTTTTTTTATTTTTTGACCTCACCCTCGACTAATTCCTTCTCATAAAAAAGTTTTTTATTAATGAGGTTAATTGTGTGCACGATGTTTAACACTATAAAATTATTATGTCTCATAGTAAACAATTGAATATTTCTTACTTTTTTAATCAGAATAGTTTGAAGTACAGAAATGAACAGAACGAGCAATCAATGGAACAACTCAAATAGACGAAGGCACTATCGTTAATTCAACCCTCAGTCTTCTGTCGATGGATTCAGAATTTCCCGGCTAATACATCTACTTTTTTCTCAGAAAAATACGATATAAGTATTTATTTGGGAAAGCCAGCAACGACAGAAAATACTTCCTGATAAGGAATTGTACAATATTTTCACTGAAGCAAGTAACCTGAATTTTCCCATCCATTTTTGTAACTGGGTTGAAACGTTAGTTTAATTTGAAATGGCTTAGTGAAAATCCATGGTTGAGACATATTTAAAATTAAAAATGTAGGTAAAACGCGATGTTTGTGTCCTTTTTGGGTCTAAAGACGCTGGACTAAAAACTAAAACGCCACTTGTACAATTATTTACTTCCTTTTTGAAAAGAAAATCAACATGCTCTTGAAATCTTTAGATATCATTATAACAATAACAATAACCAATTTTCTGTTTTAAAATTATTGATTTCGAGAAAAACATATGAAAAGCAATTTAATAAAACTGACATTTCGTAGGGATCATCAGCAAATCGAAGAATATCCAAAAATAGAAAACGTCTGGTTCCCATTATAAAAACCATTATGCTAAGCGGAGTGGGAGATGTAACTCTTCATGCCCACTTACATTATGTGAAACTCGATACAGAGCTATAAGATAAAACCCGGGCCTAATTGAGGTTGCAGGGAATAAAGAATAAGAAAATTACTTGAAAATTGCTTCAAAAAATGCTAATTTTATAAGCAAAACCATACAAATCGAGCATTTCTCATGGAATGCAGATGAAAACCGAGATACAAGTTCAATGAAGCAGACAGCTCAAGGTACGTAGACACTGATGTTTTTACAACTAAAGAAATGTTTGTTTGTTTTGTTGAAGACGAAGAAGTAACTGGTGAAATACTCCCAGCTCTCTATCGAACAGACTTCAAGAACATGGGTCTTGATATTAATAATTTAACAGGCCAAGAGTTTCATAACGGTTCAAATATGACTGGAAAATTTCAAGCAGTACAAGCTAGGATTAAACAGCTAAATATAATTCATATTCACTGTACATCCCATAAGCTAAATCTGGGCTTGACGCACATGTCAAAACTAGCAGTAGAACTGGTAATGGGGTCATAAGTTAAGTTATTAACTTCAAAAGACTCTGCACAAAAAATTAAAAAATTTCAAAGAATATTTTATTGAAAGATATGACGCAGTCACCTTTATTTTTTAAAGTAATTGATTCAGCCATGTCATGTCCAACTGCCATTGATAAAGAAAAACCATTAAGAAAACCTGCCGGTCTTCTTTTCCCTGCACGTAGGTTTGACTTCACTATTACTCTAAACATTTTAGGAACGCCACTAGATTTGAAAACCTCGTCGCCTTTATAACTTCAGATCCTAATGTTGAACTTCAGGTTTGTGACGTTATGGAAATTCTTTGATTAAATCATTTCAAAAATATCGCTCTGAAAATGCATTCTATGTAAGAATTTATGATGCAGCCGTTAAAGTGGAAATACAACGCAGCATGCCTGATATAATCATGGTAGCTCATCGAAACGTAAAGACATAAATTTATCGACCTAATTCTGAACTCTCTTGTCCTCAGGACAGCTACTGTACTCATCTCATTTTAGGTGTACTGGTTAATGAAATGAATAATAAGAATCAGAATCAGTTATAAATTATTAATATTCAACCCTTTTTATTCCACATGTAGAATACGCTAGGACTGCCCGCAGCCCATTGTCTTATTGGAGCCCCAATCACAGCTGGTTTAGTTTTCATCATCTCACGTAATATTTCCAATACAGACACCGACGGTTCACTCTTATTTTCAAATTTAAATCGCATTTTATTTAAATGGATTCATCTATCCTCAGTTCTACTTTAGAGGCATTAGAAGATCCAATCTTCCAAGTAAGTGCAACTAAGAGTATCAGTTCTGGACAGCACTTGAGATCGCTGTGTTTTTAAGGACAGCCAGCAATGTCAGAAAAATTGGAAATATTTTGAATGGTTTAATATAAGATAGTAAAGTAATGTATGTTCTTAAAGAAAATTAAATGTTAAACAACTTTCTTCTTCATGACTTTTCCGTAAAATGAAAATAAAAGAGTTGACGAGTCCAATAATGATGAAAATACAATGCAAAAATTTTTTTTTTTCGGAATTAGTGAATTACGAAAACAGATATCACGGAAACTATAGAATATAGCGAAAAAAATAATATAACCATTTCTATTGAAAAGTTTGTCAACTTTAATTTCACATTATTATAGATAGAAGGCACAGTTTCACTGTGCGAAAAACTAAAAAAAGAAAACTTTTTGATTCGTAAATTCAATTTTTCGACTTGAAATCCACGAGTATGGGGTAACTAACTATTATTTAATGTGTTAAGACTGTAAATACATTACAGTACAGTAAATGCATTACATAAAAATTGAAAGAGTTTTTAGCTTCATATATCTATAAGCACTCTCTATATTTAAGCTTATAACGTATGCAGGGTATCTTCTATCTTCATATGGCCGCCATTTTGAATTCTAGCGGCTATATACTGGCAGATGTGCATTTTTCTCATCAGGCCTGTGGATATGTTCACTTTATAAGGACAAACCTTAGTATGAAATATGACACATTTTTTGCAACAGGACTAAATGGAATTCAGTTCTACAATGAAATAACGAAATGGTGTGAACGCTGGACGTAGCAAATAGAGAAAGTTATAAATGCTCCTAGTGATCCTTCAACCCTAATTTATCCAAAAATTAGGAAACTGTTGCAATTGCAGTGTCTACTATCTGTTAATTCAATCAAAATAGAAAGAGGTTTTTCATGCATGAAATTGATCAAAACCAAAGTCTTGTCCTAATATTCCCAAGAACATTATTGACATCGATGTTTTTGAGGTACTAAAATTATTCTAAAATAATATTTTAACAAATTTAAGTGTCTGGTATAATCTCAATTTGAAGGAATCAAAAGAGCCGATAAAGTTTGGAAATTGAAATATAACAACAAAATATTCGACTCCATTTATTCTGAACTTATGTTGGATTGTATAAAGTTAGTATTGAGAAAGCAATACATCTTATTTCTAATCAATTTCAGCTATCTATCTTCATAATTTCAACACCGAATTCTTCAGTACAGTCTAGACACAGCGTTAATTGTTACGATGGCTGGAAGAGTGCAATTACGACACTAATCTCCCGAAATAAATGGACCGAGTGAGTTAAGCCTGCCGAGGAAATAAGGAAGCGGAGGGTGCAAGGGTACATCGAGCCCATGAATCTGTCTGGGTCAGTCCCTCCCAGTAAGTCCTGGCATCCCTGGGAGGGGAAGGAATGTTAAAGTTGGATCTGACAAGATAAGAAGTCTGCCTGAAATATATGGAAGCGGCCTTTTGTGCAGGGTACGGTACTTGGATAAAAGTGCATTTGGTTCTTAATGTTCCTAATATTGAAAATGGAAATGTATTTGATAAAATCATAAAATGAAGTAGTGTTAGTAAACAAACAGTTCGGAAAGTCTCTTAAAGTATCGCCTAAAAAAGTACATACAAGTTATAAATTATCTCTAAAAACAGTAATAACTATCAGAGTAAAAAAAAATGTTAACTGGCAATTAATGGGTTCATTTTAGTACAATTCTGACGTCAATAAAAAAAATCTTGTATTGAAATTTTTTATCTGGAAATTCACAGACCTACCTAAATTAAAATTAACCTATATCAAAAGAAATAAGCTTTTTTTTTTTTTTTTTTTTCTATTTTTTTATTATTATTATTTTTAAATTTATTTATTTATTTTTATTGCTCATAAAAAATTGCTCATAGCAAAGAAATTTGCAAATCGCAAATTAAATTTTTTATGTCCAATTTTATGTTAATAATAAATAAATAAATTGTATTGTATATATGCTATGCATGTGCCTCACTCAGCTTTAGTATTCAGTGCTCTTAAGTGTGGCAAAATGTATTATTTCTGAATAAAAAGATTTATAGCAAAAAAAAAATCATTATTAATGAAATCAATTATATACTTTTTGAGTTATGCGTAAATAAAGTTTATTTTTCTTCATAGTTCCTTTTCTGATTTTTTCTTGGCCTATGTGCCATCCATCGCAACTGAAGGAGAAGATAATCTTAAAAATGATTACTCAATCAATGGATTTGATAGATATTTAATCTGAAGAAAAATGAACTGAAGAAAAGAAAAACAGCTTGGAGAAATAATATATAAAGATGAATTATGAACAATTAAAATTTATTCATGAAAACAATAATGGGGTGTACGATGACTGCTTACTACCAAGTACAACAGTAGATGTAGAAATTTATATAATACTGGATTTAAAAATATTTTTTAATAAACAAAATTCATTTGACTGTATCTAAGAATGTTAACATAGTTTTTATTTTTTCGTCCTCATGTTATGTTAATGAAAAGTAAGTTTGATAATTTTTTCTTTATAATGTATTTTTAAAGTTTTTATTGCATCTTTAATCCGTTACCATGTAGTTAATTCTTTAGTTGTTGGGAATAATACACTTAAGTAGTTATTATTAAATTACACTATCAATATGAAATATTAATTTTTGTTATTCTAATTTAGTGTAAGGTTTCGTCTTCCTTAATCGAATTATATTATATTTATTGAAAAAATAAAACACATGAAATACTTAGTGGAAGGAGGGGCCCGTTCTATGTTACGTCTTTTTGGTTCCAACATTATTCGGTTTATTTTAGAATTTTTGTTAGCCCGTTGGTTTCCATTTAGTTTCCATCCTATTTTTCTTTCTTCTTTTTATTCTTTCTATCCTTTTTTTTTTTGTCTTCTTATTTTTAGAAAATGAGATTTTATTTTTCAGTGGTGTAAAGCTAAAAAGAAATCTGCCGAGTAGGATGGCTCCGAAGAGGGACCTAATATGCCGTTCTTTATGCTTCCACTGTCGCCTTGTTCCTCCTTATTTAGCATTCATACCTCCTTCTAGCAATGGCTGTTTTATTCCGCCCAAAGCCGCCCTAGTGGAGGGAGAGTCCCTCGGCTTTACTCGATTCCAGCCCCTGATGAAATTTCCTCTGCCTCATCTCTTCTCCCAGCCCCGGAGAACATAAAACATCCTTCCCAGACGTGGAGGTATGTATATGCACGGGAGAAGGGGTCCACAATGCAACATTCACAAGTGGAAACGGCACCGACCTAACCCGGATATCCTACCTCTTATTTTTTTCCACCACATACAAATTTTACGGATTTCCGGCCTGGAAATTGCATTATATTATGTTGTATTCAAGGTTTTGGTACGAATAACTGGTTAGAAAAGTTTTGTGAACGTTTTATTTAGTTACTTAAATTAAGTTATTTTAAACCTTGGGAAACTTGGGCCTACGTTTACTTTGCATAGTCTTCATTAATTTAGCGCTAAAATCAATTTGAATATAAGTATAAGTTACTACTTATCAATAATATTAGCAAGAGTAAATTATAAAAATTATAGCGGCCTCCATAACCACTGCCTAACCTAATGGTAATAAGACTCCCCGTCTATACTATGTTTGATCGTACGTTTAAATGAATAAAAAAAAAATATTTGAGGACCATATATATAGTCTCATTCTTTAGAAACACGTTCTATGTCAAAGTGTGGCATTGTTACAACCTAAAACCTAGTCCCCACTAGTAGACATGTTGCGCAATTTTAGTCTAGCCGCAAATCATGGAACCAGTTTTTCTGTTGAACTGCATGATATTCCTTACCATTTGAGGTACATTCCCAGTCTTTCATTAATTTCTCCCTCACTACTCTTATCAAATCCAGTAAAGGAACCCTACCATTTATTCGATAAACAACAGATGTAGTAACAACAACATTTTTGTAAATAGTATTAGTGAACACATACCTAAAAAAGTGCCGTGCAAATACGAAACACCATGTATGTTGTTATATATACAAAGGTTATTCAAATATCAAATGTAAAAACTTTGTTCAAAATAATAAAATATTTTCAGTTAAAAGAAAGTGGGTAAGGCTTAAATTAAACCATTAATGTCTTAATAACTGATTCAATATACGACAATTGGAGATAACTACGAATCATAACACTTTTTTTTTCGTTTTTACTAAACATATATAAAGTTTTTATTATATGTATTATTATCATATGATTAAATTTATAGCTTGCTGTTTTTTTATATAGGCCACAGGTAGAGAACCTGTAGCATCCAGGTCGCAAATGGCCTCCGTGACGTAACTGCAGCATTCAAAAGTTTTTAAGTGTTATTTAG
The DNA here is from genome assembly GCA_928085145.1 of Nezara viridula. Taxonomy (NCBI): domain Eukaryota; kingdom Metazoa; phylum Arthropoda; class Insecta; order Hemiptera; family Pentatomidae; genus Nezara; species Nezara viridula. Next base: position 205,552,982 of record OV725077.1, on the reverse strand, counting down.
TAATCAAGCCCTTAATTAATTAATATCCAATTATTTACATACATAGACGGCGCTACAATTAACTGCTGAATCAGGGCCCTCTCCAAACATTTCCGCAATTAATTCCTATTCTGGGCAGTAGTCATCCAGTCCGTTATTTCAAGTGTATTCGTGCCATCTCGTTTTGGATCGTCCGTCCCACTCTTCTAGCTTAATAGAGAGTTTCCATGGCCATTTTTTTTTTTAAATTTCATTCTCATCCATGCTATAGAAGTGGCCTGCCCATCCGAGCCTCCTTACCCTGATCCATCTAGCAACATCTGCGCTCTTTAAGAAAAATCGAGAGATCAACGCAAAGAGTACGTAGATCTCTCGATTTTTTTTCTTCTCCCCCAGACATTACCCTCCCATATCGAACCGAAAATTCTTCTGAATGTCAAAAGTCTATCTTAATAGCCCTTATTCCACGTCCAAGCTTCCTATCCACACAGTAGGTTCGGGCGAACCAGGACTTTCAATTATGTAGATCACGAATATTTGAAAATCAATAGAATAAGTTGGTTACATGTTTATAGATGCATGTATTTAGTGATAAATAAAAATAGCAACAGTAAAATATAAAAAATTATTGCGGGATCCATTTGGACTGCCTCAATTTACTGTAGCCTCTAATGACAAAACGGTTTCCCACCTACGATACAGACTTTTTATAAAGCACAGCGTATCAATTTTCATTCCTCTGGAAAGCAATCCACACTACAGAGAGCGAGACGCAATACCCTCGGCAGAAAATTAAATAAAGAGCTAAGTATTTGTATTGGTGACGGTGGAGTGGCCATTATGGAGGAGAGGGTACACAAGGAATCGGGAGTACTACAAGGGTCCTCCATTAGTAAATACTCCTCGGCTATTCATCCCCCGCTCGCTTATTAAATAACACTTCACTTAACTGTCAACTGCCCAATCACAGTCTCACGCCGCAATACTTTTAGTCAACCCCACCTCTTGCGTTTATTCAAAAAATATTCTCCCCTCGGCTTTTAGGACCGACAATTAATAAGAATGGGGGCTGGAGGGAGGTGTTTAATAATATCCTCGCCGAGAGGAAGATCGATATTTTTGGGGTTGGGCTGGGTACAAAATGTGTGAGGATGCAAATTCATTTATAGTACTCCATTTTTTAGTATTTGTTGAGTGAAACGGGTATTAAAAAAAAATTCGGAAAAAAATCATTCCTAAGAAATCCAATTCATACTCTTAAATTATTATTATCATTATTTCCAATAAGATATTCCATCAATTAACAAGGGTGTTTTTTTTTTATTAATATCAGTGAATTAAATAATATAAAATAAAAAGTACATGTGATTATAAAATATTGTTTAATAACATGGGTCGTAAATATTCAGGATGCAGCCATTATAAACTTTTTTTATTAGAACCGACGTTTCAGCCCAAACAGGTGGGTCATCATCAGGCCTGAAAATGTTTAAATACAATTAGAGATATAATATCATACGACCGATAATGGTAATTAATAAACTATAGTGATTGATGGAATATGAAGCTTAACTAATATTACAAATGAAATATGTAACAAGTTATACAAACTAAAAAAAATATATATAATCCATTTATAAAAAATTGTGATATTTTCTCTTACTAACCGTGGTTCGAGCACTGAAGGTGTTCAAGCATTGACACATTTGGTAGGTAAGTGAAAGGGTCTGGGGAGGATTTCCCAGATTAAGATTCATGTACCATCAATTATTATTGTTTAATAATAACCATTATAGGTCCTATAATATTATATCTCTGAAACATTTTCAGTTCTGATGATGACTTACAAGTTTGGGTTGAAACGTTAAAAACGTTTATAATGACTGCTTCCTGAATATTTATCACCCACGATATGTAGATCAGTCGACTAACTTGCTTCAACTATTCAATAACCTATTCTACTCTAATGCAGGTGACACCGCTGAGAGTGAAGCGGTGCTGTGCTTCCTTAGCTGATTGTAAATAAGTATGATTTTTATTTTTTTTATTTAAGTGCTTTTATTTTTTTATTTAATGTTGTCTCATGTTTCATTTATTCTGTTATACTAAGTTTTATTTTATTTTCTTTTTTTTAATAATTTTCTACTGTTTTTATTTTATTGTACATATAGTATGATTGTGTTTTATACATCCCAAATACTCAATGCCCTTAATTGAGGCAAAATGTATTCTTTTCTCAATAAAACCTATTCTATCGTCCAGAAATAAACAATATTTGAAACCAACGTTTCTCTGGTAAATTTTCATAGGATGACTCTGAAATTATACTCTGTCTCGATGAATTAGGCCTTCACTTGTAAAAACCGATTTATTTTTTTAGTACATTCAAACAGAAAACAATTTCCCTCAGCTGGTGAAAAAATATCCGTACTTAGATTTTTTTGTTTACGGGTGTAAAACCGCAGTTAACCCTGCTTTTAACATAAAGGGGAGAGAACAGTTTTCTGAGTGACGGCCGGAAAGAGGACATGATTTTGTAGACACGAAACGAATTTTAAAGAAGACAAGGAAGGATGAGAAATAAATATAATTAATAATGTCAAGAGTTTCAGTAAATAATTGGAAATTGGATATCAATGACAGGCAAAGCGCCAAAAATACTTAAAATGAATTAGACCCGAAAAATGTATAAAAATCACATTTTGCTATTGCCAATAAGTCATAATACGAGCTAACAATCCTAAAAATCATAAATAATTCTACAAAGGAAAACTCCAAAGATTGCACGAGAGCTATGTGCTAGCCAGGTTGTAGGTTAAAACGTGCTTAGTGACACGGTGATTTTACATTATTTTATGCACTCTTAACATCTCTTCTGGCTAAAACAGTTTATTTTTTTCTTCAGTTTGCTGTATTTTTTTGAACAAAATATTGGGTTGATACAAAAGTAATGCAGGTTTCTAATATTCATCGAAAATAAGCCATGTCTTCATATCAACTATATTCAATCAAAATAATTGCCATCAAATCGATGCAATTTTGCCAACGTATAAGACTTTTTTAACCAGAAAAAAAGTTCGGATCCATACACGCAACGAACTCACGAAATTTCAACGAATTTTCAATGTGATCCTGGTTTTGAAAATTTTCCTCACATAAAAAGTTGTCAGTTGGAGAGAGGTCAGGAGAAAAATAAGGATTCTCATGAAGTCGTCGTAGCAACGTCGTTAGTCGTGCTACGTGTGGCCTGGCGTTATCATAGACAAGAATCGGCCTATTCCGATTCTTGTCGTCATTGACATCATTGTCAGTGATTGTCCCGCTATCACGGAAAAATCTGTAGTAGATAACACAGACAGGGAATCATCAAATCGTGGCTATAACTTTTTCCAGGTGCAGGCTTTTACGATTTTACGAAAATTGCACTTCGACATTTTCAATTAAACGCACTGAAAAGAATCGTTTTACTGATTAAATTCTTGGTTAAAGATGTAGAATGAATATGTACTAATCGCTTTGTTTACACTATAGCGAAAACCTGCATTCTTTTAGCATCAACCCAATATATTAAGATCTACTGTTATTGCCATTATTTGACCATTACGTGATCGATAAAAAGGAATTTAGGTTCGGTCTTTTTTAAAGGTAGTAAAGTTTCTCATTAAAATTTACGTTAAGCTTTTCTACAATTCAGCTGAGAGTGTAAATTTCGGTGTGTTTGGGTTCCGCATAAAACTACGTATAGACTATAGCTTCTAAAATATGTTATCTTTGGTGAAGTCTTATCAAGGGTGTCCGTCTTCCGGCGGTCTTCTTGGTGGTGGTCCTCTTCTCCGTGGTCCGATGTTGAAGTGGGCTGGACCCACTGCCTCCTTCCAGTCATAAATGAATTTCTTGAACCGAGGGAAGTTCTCCTTACTTACCAACTGAGGAAGTTCATTCTCTGTTAGGACGTAAATTCTCTGTAGGACGGTTCTCATCATCGTTGCCCTTATTCCTTCAAATGCAGTGCAGGCCGTGACCACATGCTGACAGTCTCCAGAACTCCACAAGTGGGGTATTGGGGATCTATGTCCTGGCCAAAGCCATGTAGCTTAGCTCGAAAACCCCCATGCCCCGTGAGGAACTGTGAAATCCAATAGTCCGGGAGGATCCATTGTGCATCTAACCGCGACTGTACGGTGGGGAAGTATTTTCTGAGAGTACTCCCTTTCGGGGTAGCAACCCACCGACGGCTCCATTCCTCAATCGTATCCTCCCGGATTATATTCTTCCATTTGTTGGGACTTTCCACAATCCTCACCCGTAGATTTTCTGGAACTCCAGCCAAGCCTTCTTTCTTAAATTTATACTTGGTCACATCTTCTCGCAGGAGGAGGTCGAGAGGTACCGCCCCCGCTAGGACCTGCACTGCTTCATGTGACGTTGTCCTAAATGCTCTGGTGACACGCAACAGGGCCATCCTCTGGATCGACGACAACCTTTTTTGCTGTCGCTGTGTGAAGTTCCTATACCAGGAGGGAGATGCATACCTCAAGATACCCAGCACAACACCTTTATAGATCGTCATCGTTGCGGGGTATCTGAGGCCCCAGAATGCACCCCCAACACGACTCAGTCCGTTCAAGGCTTGGGTCACCTTAGTTGCTAGATAATCCAAGTGAGGTGTTATATTTAGGCCTTTTCCTAACCTTACACCAAGATATGTTACCACCTCACTTGGGCGTATTATTTGACCTTCTATATCCATGCTAATGGGGTGTGCTCTATCAGTGGTGCCTTTCAAGAGGATGGCTTGCGTCTTTTCAGCAGCCATACGCATTGACATACGTGAACACAGCATGAAAATTTTATTCTAGAACCTTTAAAAAAGATTACTGCAAAATTTCTCGCATGGACCTTGTGCAGGTTCTTGCTCAAAATGTACCTCAGTATCATAGATTATATTATATTAGTATTATCTGCTGATAGGACGGAAAAAACGCTTTACTAACACGAAAGCCAGAGACATTATGAATAAAGATGGCGAATTATTTCACCTCCAGTTAGTGACACATCTATGTGTTCTACAGACAAGGACAGTGGTAATGAACTGCATAGGCGGATTTACGGGGGGAAGGCTTTCGGGCTGTAGCTCCCCCCCCAAAAATGGTAAAATACAATCATGTTTTATAAAAGAAAATATTAAAAATTATCTCTTAAATTATTATTGTTGGTATGATTACATTTAATAGGACTTCAAGAATATCTAAGACACCATGTCATATGGGTAGTTGGTTTCTTGCTTTTTCTTTTTCAAATTAATTATCGTTAGATAATAGATAATAATATTGTTAGAAGTCCCCCCAAAATTAAATCCTGGATCAGCTAGTGATGAACTGTAACCATAGAGCTCCTCCAAAGTTTTAAAGAAAGAGATTATCTCCTATATAATGGGCGGTTTCTCGTCAGAAGTCTTATATTACCAACGAAAATGTACTTACATTTTTAGCAAATACAGTTGTAAATTGCAATGAATATATTATTTAAAAATAGCTTTATAATGAACTTTATTTTAAATGAAGAGAAGAATAGTTGGGGTGATCAATCAAATAAGAAGGCAAAAATAAATGATAATATTTATTTTGACATTTGCCGACGTTTCCACCTGAAGTTCAGGCCATCATCAGGGCTAAGAAAAGAACTGATGAATAAATATGAATTTTCGTAACACTGATGATGGCCTAAACTTCGGGTCGAAACGTCGGCAAATGTCAAAATAAATATTATCATTTATTTTTGCCTTCTTTTTTGACTGGCCACCCCAACTATTCTTCTCTTCATTATTCACGACAGTCAACCATTTACTAATTATGAACTTTATTTTAGAAATATCAAAAAGCCTCAGATTTTTTTAATTGACACAAAGCTCGTATTAACTGAAAAAGATATTTCACTTAGCAAAGTTCTAAATTTTTGTAATATACAATATTTCTTTTTATTCATAACAAGAATGAAAAAAAAAATATATATATATATATGTAAAGGTGTATAGGTGGGTCCCAATAAACCCTAGACGGCAAATTAAAAAATTGAATTACTTAAAATTAATATTTTGATACTTAGCCCGTTATTGATGCCCAGTATTCAACTGGCAAGTATACATGACTTGGATTACTGAATTAATTTCAGTCACTGAATCACTATATTAATATTCACGGAATTAATTTAACATTTATAAACCAAACGAGATTTATCCTTTCATCTGAATAAGAAAGTGTAAAATTCCAGGAGATTTCAATGCTCCTTCAACAAACTTTCACTGGTTTGACATGTGGAAATATTACTTATAAATTCACTTTAAATATTCAGACTAGTTTTGTTTAAATCATTTATTTATTTGTTTCAAATCCGTTACAAAAACGAAATACAGTTTCTTGGAACTACATTAGATTAAGGATACCTAAAGTTCCTCCGCCGATATTTGAAGCCGTTGAATTAATATTTATGGAGCTCTTTAGCCGGACGCAGTGACGAAGTCGATTCACCAGGGGCCAAGACGTATTGGCGCATTGCCCTCGCTCTAAATGGATAAATATTTCACGGGTGGCCTTTAAGGAGGTCTGAGATGTGACTCCTTCCTAATTGCTGGAGGGGCTCTGCCCCCCGGGTCAGGATAAGCTGACCTTTGGGGCCCCTAACCTTTCCGGGCCGTATTTCTTGCCTCACAGCCTGCACCATATGAATAATATAACGGCCCCTTTCCCGTGAATAAGAAACACTAAGACATAAATAAGAGGGGTGCAGGCCGGCTCCCTGAAGTTCACTATCCCTATCAGGTCGGATCTCGGCCGCTTCTCAAGTACAACTGCTATTTATACTGAGAGATTTTAGTCATTATTGCCGCTTACTGTTATTATATTTCTCACGATTGTGTCAAATTGTCAAGTTGGAGGAGATATAAAATATTGCAAAAAGTCGAAGGTTGAGTAAGTATAACTGTTCATAAATTCAACAAAAGTGGAATAAAATAGCTAAATATTCCGGTAATTTCATCAAAATTCCATTGATTTTAATACATTTAAGTACAAGAGACTAGAGTACTGATTCGGTATTCTTCTATTCAAACAAAACTTCAACAGGCGGTTCGTTTCTTTATGTTTAGATCAGTTTTTTTACACAGTTTTCTAGAAAGATTAATCCGTCACTATTTAATATTTTGTTTGAATCTGAAAATTTACTAAGTTGAAGATCTTATTTTAAATATTGAACATCAAAGAAAGGGGAGAAGAAGAAAATTAAATTATAATTAGGAATGAGCGGGATACGTAGGAGTAGGTATGACATCGCAATTATCTGTAAACTAAACTGCTGAGCTAATCTTTTAGCAGCAAATACAAGAATAAATTATAATAAATAAGTGGTTCCTTGATATAAATTTCGTTTTTGTATCCAGTTTTCTAATTATTTATGACGGATGAAATAATTCAGTTCAATTCAATAAATAATTTTCAGAAACCGATGGGTCGTAGCCTACAAGAAACTCAGTTAAATCAAAGACAAGCCCTTGAGGTTTTGTCTGGATAAGGTAGGAAAAAGTGTCCATCAGAGATAAATGGTTGACGACTTATGACATATGCACACCTTACAAGAAATTTCCCAAGGAAAAGTTCCCTTTTAGTCTCAATAATTTGTTCTATTATATGTGAATTAATTTTAGTAATTTGTTCAAAGTAACATATGATATAAAACAAAAGTAGATCACCACATCAGACAGATTAATCCAATGACATAAATTTTAAAACGTAAAAGGAGCTCCTACAGCTTTCGACGGCATCAAAGGTAACAGGGAGTGGGGCCAGATAATTTGTTTGCCGTGATGGGACGCTGCCAAAGCTGTAAAAAAATGTGTTGTTTTAAAGCATAGATTGCAAATTTCATTTAAATAATTAAAAATTTATTGATTAACATTTAATTAAATACAAATTTATTTATTACCCTTTCCAAATACCAAAAACCAAAACAAAGGTTATCAGCTTTTGAGCAAACGTGTGGTAAATATTTAGAATATCATATCTGTGCATCGTTAAACAACATACGCATGTTTTTTTTTTTTAAATTTCATAAGCTTTTAAATGAGAATATACAACATAAAAAAAATGTATACTTTATGAGTTATTCAGAAACCTAATATTACAATCCCTCCTCTATCTTTTTTAAAGCTTTATTTCGATGAAGTATATAGATAAATTTAAAAGGTTTCGGAGGAGAAGACTTTAACCAAGTTTCATTGAAATCGGTACATTCGTTTATGCGCTACGGTCAGTAGCGGAGGAAATCAGGTCGCCATCTTGAAAGAAAAGGGTGGACGGTAATGCCAAGTTCCGAGGATCATCCTCGAATGCCATTTGACATTGATACCAAATCTCAAAAGAATCGGTATAATAATCTCGGAGAAAAAACGCAGACGGCGTACGGTGACGGATTCTTCGATTCGATTTCCGGATTCTACATATCTTGAAATCTCTAATTTTCAGGGGGGTTCACTTTTATTTTTCTATGTCGATTACAAAGGGTGATTAATGAAAATAATAATCCAAATACAGAGGTTTTTAATTTTTATTTTGATAGCGACTGAAATGAAAAATAGATCAAAAATATAATAAATCATCATACATCATCTATCAATGCTTGCATAAAATAAAGCAAATCGATAATAAATCATGGTCATTCATCATACATTATATTAAAAATGATAAGAAAAAAATATCATTTTCAGTAATAAAAAATTTTAATGTTAGTAAATTATAAATGAAGTGTAAGTTTAAGTTGTATTTTTTCTTATCTGAGTAAAGGAGTGAAAAAACAATGTTAAGGGAAAGAATAGGATTATCTAAGGATTTCAAGTTTAAACCTCGTTTGAAGTACTGGCTAGCCTTTCCCGTATGAAAAAGCTAGAGACAAAGGAGTTAAGCCTTCTTAAAGCTTTGATATTCTCAAGAGACCTCTCGCTCTCATTTAATGCAGCCTTAACCCTCAAGTTGCTCAACTAGCCCAAGTTTTTGCAACATCTTTGGCCTGGCAGAGCTATATAGCTTTACGAATGCTACTATCAGGAACATCGTCGATGAGTGATTAAAACGTGTCACTCATTATACAAAATAAAAAAAGATTTTTTAGTGAGTCTTTTTTAGTTATATTATCAATAAATCCATAACGCATTCACATTTTTTTTTAATTATACAAAATAATCCTTCCAGTCCAAAGTCCTTCGAATAATAGTCGATGTACTCCTCTCTATGTACCCAACAAAACCCTACATCATGACCTGAACATCCCATTTGTCCTATAACGTACCCCAGAAAAATTCTCCAAATTTCACAGGAACCTTACGTATCATAAAATCCTCTTGAACAATCCCTGTCAACCACCACCCATCCCTATAATCCTCCAAGAAGGTTAAAACGGCAGTGGCCCCGCGACCTTTGTAGTTTGTAGATATTGAAATTCTTGCAACGGACAGACTTTCCAATCCAGACAGTGTATGTGCCTAAAGCGCTCTAGATCAACTCCGCTGGATTTAGTACTTAGCTGCGGTTGAGACAATAGCGCAGGGATCTCTTGGAGTCGTGCTTTTTGCTTCATAGTTGGAGGAACAAACCTGGTCGGAGTTCCAACGCCTGATTGTAAATAGTTCATATTGATATGTATGTGTATTTTGCTTTTTTTAATTTACTTATTTTCAAGTTATTTTATTTTATTTATTGTACATATTTTTTGATTATCATTTATATACCATTTTGCTTGTTTCCTTTATATTTTTTTGTACACATAGTGTGAAAGTGATCTTATCTCACTATAACCAATGTCTGAGGGATAGAATGTTGTAATATTCAATAAATAAATAAAAATAAAAAATATACAAAATAAGAAAATACAAAACTTGGTACTATTCTAACATCTAAACATAACTCATAAAAGAAAAACAAATGAAATTGCGAACTAGACAAAGGTTGACATTTTTTTCATATCAATAAGGAAATTTGAAAACCTATCTCAAATTGCGACTGTTGGATTTACATCCAAAATTGTATTATTTATTGTATTGTAATTTGGCTTATATAAATAATACGGGGGATCTCCGGTTTCATCTTGCACTACCCCTTCTCTAAGACGGCCTTATCTACGGCCAAAAGTCAGATGCTAGCGAGCAAAGTGAGGAAGAAGACGAATTACGACCTACCTCATCGGTAGACCTTGAGTTACAGCACTTCGGGTAATTCCAGGACTCCGGACGAACTGCAGACAGAGAGAGAGAGAGAGAGAGAGAGAGAGAGAGAGAGAGAGAGAGAGAGAGAGAGATGAGAGAGAGAGAGAGAGAGAGAGAGAGAGAGAGAGAGAGAGAGTGAGTGTGTGAGAGAGAAGGCGCGAGACCGGCTCCCTCATCAAACTGTACGTAAACCAAATTAATTATTCACAAGTATTCTATCACAAACATTTGTTTCTTTTATATTTCTCAAGAAAAGGGTTCCCCGCCATATGGAATGCACCGGGCCCCCCAATATTGAACAGCGACAATATATGAAAAGATTTTTATGTATGAAAAGACTTTTAAGGCGTTTCCATAAAAGTTTTATGGAGTAAGGCGAATTTTCCAATGAACAATGAACAAAAATGAAATGAATTATTATTCTAAACCGGTATAGAATATATAATCGAGTATAATACAGAATTTTTAATCTGAGAAAACTTAAACTTAACAATAAAGAAATTTCATTGATTTACATTTAACTGACGATCCCTTTGCATTAGGTTAAAAAGCGATTATCAAATGAATTAAAGAAGTTCAATGTCTCTTAAAATATTTTTATACCAAGGCTGTGAGGGTATGCATTGTTTCCTGAATTAATGGAATTTTTTTAGTCACGACTACAGTATTCCATTCTAGTACATTATCTCATTTTTGTATTTTGTGACTACAATTTGTTTTCCCAAAAAAAAAGAAAAAAAAAGAAAAAGAAAAGAAAAGTAAAGCGCTACAAACATTTTTATCAAACAGGTTTTTAGGTGTAGACACCTTGAGGTGAACGTACAAGTAATGGACAGCGCCTAAGTAGTGGATACTTCAAGAGTTCAAATCAAGGCTCCGACTTCAGTGTTATAAAGTGAGTAGCAATGAAGTTTCCGTTGACAGATAGTATTATCTCTTTTACTTTTATATCTTCTGGCATTTTTCTTGCTATATAGATAAATGTATTGTCTGCTTTCTTCTTGCTACTACACCTTATACTCTTTAAGAATATCTCTATAAAACATTTTCATGACACTCGTTGTATACTGCATATCTTGATGATGTAGATTAGAAGTTCCTTGATATTAATAGCTTAATATTAATTTATTCAGACAAGCCACCGTGTCCTGCCAATGTTCAGAGGTTGGTGATGCTGTTATCCAAAAAGGGAATTCTTAAGACATTTAACTAAATAAAATAACTTGACTGTTTCTAATTTTAAAAATGTCTGCACAAACCTCAAGTCCAGTAATCGATAAAAATTTAAAAAATTTCACTTCCTATAAAAGGCGTTGAGCACTTCATTTGAAAATAATTTTATTCGAGAACTATTGTAATCTTATATAGTTCTGCGGCACTTATGCATAGTGTGTTAAGCCTTAAGTCCACACTATGGACATGTTGTGCAATTTTTGTCTCTGAGACATGTCTCAGTTTGTCTACGTAGGCATGTCTATAGACCGATTCCTGTCTATAGCCCTGTTTGCGAGACCAAAAGTTGCAGGTCTAAAGCCTCCCGAGCGGAATGCGAGACATTATGCAACGTTAGACACATTGCGCAACATTTTGACAGTGTGGACGTCACTCAGTGTCTAGAGGCGAGGCACGTCCCAGACTGCCTCCATCTACCGAGTGGTTAGTTCGATTGTTTACGGTTATTTTTCTTAGTTTTACAATTATCTTGAAAATTCGCACTCTAACTAAAATATTTTAAAACTAATTGAAGATTACCGTGACCTCTACTAGTCTTAATTTAATAAAGCATAACCGAACCTAGGTCGATCCTTGTGCGTGGGTCCAACTAACAACGTTTACGTTTTCGCGTTCTTTCACTTGTAATTGGCACAAAGCAGGAACTTTCCACAAAAAAATTCACATTGTAGTGTATACGCTAGACTAGACAAAGAACGGTGTCTCTAAACAAATCGCGCAACAATGTCTACCAGTGTGTACTATTTAAATGAACAAATCATATTTTCGGGAATAACGTAATTGAAAATTTGGAATTTTCACCGGTACAAGTTCAATTTCGAGTTTCAACCCACGATTCACAATGGGATATTGATCTCTGTAATTGCCGCTTAACACAGCCCATTAGACACAAAGAAAGAGAGTAAATCAGCTTTCTAGTGATATCCATAAAAAATGACAAAATTGGACTTTACTGACTATCCACAGAGCTGAATATCTTAAAAGCGTTTCACGTGGCGCCCTCTCGAATAGTGAGAAGCCTTCATAAATTTATAATTTGAGCATCAAAGTTAAAGTAGGCGTGATAAGTGAGTGAGCAAGTTGGTTGTAATTGATTTGAAAGGATTTTAATTTTATTTCTCGGAAATAGTAGAATCTATGCCTTCCTAGAGTAATTCGCAATATTTATCAGTTTTAAGAATATAAAAGGTGTCCTAAAGATAAATTAAAAAACTTAAAACAGCTGTGATACAAACCAATTCAATTTTTAGACATGTATCGTCACGGATTGTTAGTTTAATCTTGTTCAACTTTTTATAAAGAAAAAATAATAATGTAGAATTATGTTGCCTGGATGGTTAATTGATGTTGTCCAGGCATTTGATTAAATCTGGCACCAGGGACTTCTCTTTAAACTCAAAAGTATACTGCCTAATACATACTATCTCATTCTCCAGTCTTTCCTTTTCGACAGATTCTTCTCTGTCCGACAGGGTTTAGAAATTTCTTCAATTCGACCAGTATCAGCAAGGGTGCCTCAATGATCAATATTAGCACCTATACCCTACATTGTCTATACGCATGACATGCCTACCAACTCTGAAACATCGACTGCTACTTACGCTGACGATACAACAATTTTAACAAAACACCATGACCCAAGATTAGCCTTACTAAATTTACAAAATCACTTACTAAATTTACAAAATCGGTATTCACTATGGAAAATTAGATTAAATCACAACACATAACATTTACGCTTCGACGAGAAACATGCCCACCAGTTTATATCAGCATCAATCCAATTCCTCAGACGGACACTATACGCTAACTCGGACTAATATTTGACAGAAGGATGACCTGGAGCCCACACGTCAAAATGAAAAGAAAGACTTTGAAAAAGCGACTGAAAACACTATACTCACTTTTTTCTAAATCAAAATCGAAAATTAGACAAAAACTAAATACATAAACTTACCTGCTCAAATCCATTTGGACATACGTCTCACAGATTTACGGCAAAGATTTCAGCAAAAAAAATTCACTTACAAAAACTACAATCTTTTCAATCTAAAATTTTAAGACTAATAACTGCAGCCCCCTGGTATGTCAACAACAAGACCTAACATACGGACATCACAATGGACTTATCAACGACATGGCCACGGGTGAAATGCTCATCAGGAGGCGACTGAAAAAGAGCTGAATGAGAGATCTCCTTTCCTGATTTTAGGATGTAAATAGACCAGGGAAGAGGTGCTGCTGGGCTCCATTCTTCGTCATGCCTATCATGACATTTTATACCTAACAACAAATCTGCTAATTGTCACTACCTTGACAGGTGCGAATGAAGAATTGAAAACCAAAAAAAAACTTCTAAACTAGGCATGTATGTGTTTTTTAATTTACTTATCTTCAGTTATTTTATTTTATTTATTGTATATACTTTTTGATTATTATACAGTTACTTTGTTTCTGTTTATTTTGTATATATTGTGTGGATATGATCTTACCTCCCTATAACCAATGTATAAGTGATAGAATGTTATATTATTCAATAAATAACATAAATATCCTCGTTTTATGTTAAATTATCATCATGAGTTCTTGGAGTTATTTTTATTATTTCTTAAAGGTTATTTCCTTAAATAAAACTTTTTGTAAGCTGTTCTTGTATTTTTATTTTATGAAACTCAATCATTATTAGTTAGAATATTTTTTAATTATCTTCTCTAATTTATCAGCTAAATTATTCCAAAAGTTCTTTTTTAACGTGGAGAATGTGAGTTATGTTTTTAAGCCAAACGTTTTGCCCTAATTTATACAACGCAGTTGCCCCATTGCCCTACTCTTTCTATTTATGATAGAGGAGCCATCTCAAAGTCATTTTGGCCCGAGATAAATTCACTTTCTTTTAGGGTCAGCAAGCAATTTTCCAATTTATCGATAATTGTCATTATACAGAGTGTTTCAGTGTTAAGTGGCTAAACTGCTAAAATGAACTAAGAACCTCAAAACAAGAAAAAAAATTCCTCTGAAGGTATGTCCGCAACGCTTTGTTTAGGAGATATTAACACCTGAAGATTTTCGTTGTTATGGATTATTTACGTTATATGAAAAAAATAAAACCAATTTATTTTTTCTAACTACTTTATTAAATTAAAAATAAACATTAACATTCATATTAAATGTTTTTCAAAGTGAAGGTATGTCCGCAAACGCTTTGTTTAGGAGATGGATTAGATAGAATACTAATATGGCCTTTTATTCTCCTAACTGTATAAAAACTATCGGCAACATAAGGATTAATACTATTAGGAATTAGCATAGAACTCTCAATAAAATTTATCAGTTTGTAAGAGGCATTCGCAGAGTACTCATCATTATGCCTTCCATTTATACGAATAGAGAATATGCCAGTCGATTTCCTAATAGAAGATTACCAAACAACTCTATCTTTAGCTCCACGTTTCAACGTCTTAGAGTTGAGTATAATCCACAAATACTCTGGACAGATGAAGAGGTAAGACCTTAAAAAAAAAGAGATATCTTCAATCAGAAACATTATGATCTCTGGTCGCAGGAAAATCCCCATGCAAACATTTGCAGCACCAGTTTTAGTGCAATGTGTGGTTGGGGATCATAGGCAATATTTTAATATGTCCGCATTTCTTGTCGCCCCGACTCAATGCGAGTACATTTCTAGAATTTCCAAATAATCATTACTATGATTTAGTTGAACATATTCTACTACAGCGTAGTTCGAACATGTGTCTTCAATTAGATGGTGGTCCAGCAAATTATGGAAGAGGTCCACGACAATGGCTAAATGTTAATTATCCCAATCAAAGGATTGGTAACACCAGTGGCTTGGCCTGCACGATCTCCAGACCTGACACCACTGGATTGTTTTGTTTGGGGTGACATAAGACAAAAAGTCTATGCAAGACCAGACAATGTCCTTAATTTCTTACGAAGAAGGATAATTGAATCTTGTTGAACAATAACAAATATCCACTGCCGTTCTGCCACTGCTGCTGTTGAAGAAAGGGAATAACTTTGAACAGCATTTAATATGAATTTAATGTTTACGTTTAATTAATAAAGTTGCTGGAACAAATAAATAAGTTTTATTTACTTAATATAACGTAAGAATTCATAACAATGAAAATCTTTAGGTGTGAAGATCTCCTAAACAAAGCGTTTGTGGACATACCTTCCTAAATATTTTTTTTTCTTCTTTTTAGTTCTTAATTCATAGTTTAAGTTAGGCCATTAACCCTGAAACACCCTGCATATGAAAAAATAAAAACTTCTAAAAACAAAATAATAAATAAATATTTTAATGGAGTAGTATGTGGGGATAAATGTTATTTATAACACAAGGACGAACCATTAAGGGCAGTTACACAATTTAATTTCCTTGGTAAGACTAATTAAGGTAATTAAATCCTTAATTACGGTCTTAACCTGTTTTATATTAGTGATAAGCTCCTCATCGTAATTCACAAGAGCTATTATTAAAATTGCCAACACTACAAAAGAATGGCTGATATGAGAATTAAGAACGTGCTGAAATCATTATTAATACTTAACTATAGCCTAATGTGTCAAATAATGGGATAATTAATTCAATACAACGTAAGTTAATTATATTCCCATTGATAAGAAGTACGACATGGAGAGGATGTAATTAACACATGTGCCATATCGGGTAGCCCGTATCGTAACCTACCGGAGGAGGGGGGAGGGAGAGGGGAGGAGCGTGGAATGATAGTACTTGCACGCGATGTGATGTAGGACCTCCTGGTATACCCTGCCATGTCCTGCCGTAATATCTTAGCCATATATTTATAGTGATCCTGAGATTAGGGTCCTGCGACATGCAAATATTCTGTTCGGCGAAGCGATGCCTTTTCAGTCGCAGGAGCATAAAAGATCATCATCATCATCGGAATACAGCAGTGTAAAACGAGTATTTATGTGCTCACACCTGAATCATAAGAAGTTGATTAATTAAAAAAAATAAAATATATAAAAAAATAAGCGTCATTATCCTCGAGTTTAATGTAATGGTTTGAATACATTTTCAGCCTAAGTCGACAATTACCAGAGTCTTTCAATATTGAAAATAAGATAAATTTCAGAATTAAAAACATGTTATGTTTTCCCCTACATTTTAATTAGGATAAGGATGTGTTTAATTCCTATGGGCAACTGATGTAAACAAACTACTTTTTAGATTATTATTACAAAGTTATAAATGTTTAAACAATAATAAAAAGGCATATTTATTAATTTTCTGACATTACTGAAGTAATAACAAGTGGTGATCAGGTAAAATAAGATTGTTTATCGACACATTAATTTGGAAAATTTTCAATTCAGTGATCTAACCATTAGAAATTCTTGAGTTTCTTTTGGAATGCGGTAAGTATCGATATTGGTTATCACACATCTAATATCATTATATCATAATCACATATAAAAACGAACGTATAAAACATTTCAAATTATTGATCGATGTTACAAATCAAAACCAACAGGGTATTCTCAACAGAGTCGTTCCAGCCAAGACTTTCGACTTTGTCTTTTACAAATGTGTCTCACACGCCTCCCTTCGAAAGCTTTATTCATAAGAAAAAGAATTTAAAATTTTATTTACTATGTTTTGAAAATTACCTAAAGAAATCCAACCGAATAAACTATAATAAGATCCAAAATGATAGCAATTTGTCTTCACTTCTACGGTGATAGTTTTTCCTTTTATTTGATGTCACGGTTCTTTGTTGGTGGCTTCTCTTTAATCAACTCCAGCTTTTTAGGGACCACTCTTCCTCCAATATAAATCCAGTGACTCATTACATCCAGATCTGTGCCATCATTGATAATTGTGCCATTTCATCATTGACTATTTTAACTGTATTCTTAGTCTTTAGACAATGGTACTCTTCGGTCTGGTAAACCTTCAAATTTAGAGTTTTCAACCAATTATGGATTTCATTACAGTCATCGGTCGGAGTTGTATCATTTTCCTCTTTCTGTTCCTTAATCACATTTTGTTAAATTGCGGTAGTATTATGTACTGTGCTATTAATATGCGCAGCCTCCAGGTTTAGGCTACTTATGATTTCTTATCTGATATCAGTTAGCTCTGCATCGGATAACAATTTTCGTGCCAGAATTTGCCTAATTTGGTCCGCTATTCGTTGAGAGGTAAATGTGACCAGGGGAAAATTTTCTTTCCAGTGAGTTAGTAGCTTACTTCTATATCCAGTCTTTTCCGTTAGCAAAATTGAAGGCAGATAATAAGCACGTGTGATCGCTTTATTCCATTTCATACGCTGAGGCCTATTTTCCTGACGGTAGGATGGTCTTCATCGTGCGGGAGGCCGATCTGTCTCCAAGCTCTATAATCAGATGATGTTAATCCTAAGGTTGCCAGTCATGCTACCAATGTCGAGGGCTGGTGATCCATTCCCTCCAGAGGCTGCTCCTAGGGCAGTTTAACTCTTGATTCGCCGGAGGCAATTTTTCTGTTACGTAGTTTTCTCCATATTAGTGGGTAGTTAGCATTTTATACCAGCTGCCAGGTCCTCCTAGGAAGCCCCAAGGTATGTGCAGGTGAGTGACCTTGGTGTAAGTGTTTATGTTATGGTTTAGTGTAATAAGTATGAGTTTGTGGGTGGTGTACTGTGCTCAGGAAACCGGGGGTTTGCAAGACCCCAGCAACTGCACCCATCAGTTGCCCCTTGCGGGGTAATCATTATTATTAAGACTGATAAACATGTGGTTCTGTTATGCAAATGAAATTGTCATAGGAGAGTTTATACCTTGGTTTTTTCACAGATTAATTGGAATTAGAAAACCTCAGATTTTGCATTTTATGATACTTTTTTTAAATACCTATAAGAGTCATGCTATTTTGATTTTAATGAATACGACTGCATTTTCAAATTTTTAATTGAAATTGAAATCATATCAGGCCGTAATTTTTGTTAATTTCAGACTGGTAAAAATCAGGTACACAATTTAAGTAGATAGTTGAGCAGATGTCTCTGTAACTATTGAGAAAATTATCATTATTTTTACCTTATACAGATATTAGATCTAAAATTGAGTTTGCCAATGGTTATAGTAACATTTCAGTAGGAGATAATTTGGAGGAGTTATGATTGCTATAGGTGACAGGAGAAAAAATTCTCCAACAAAATCAAGTATTTTTTTTTAATTTTTTTATTTCTACAAAAATTCATATTTAATACTTTTACAGACTCGCTGATGTAACTTCTTAACACCGACTGTGGTTCTCCTTGCATGTTTCATTAAAATCTGTAGTTAATAATTTTTGTATATTTGCTTGTTAATTGTGAAAGATTTTCATAACATAATTTTTATATACTAAAAAGAAATGCTGATATAATTCACCATGTCTCCACCGGTCAATAATTTCACGGTCATCATCAGTCAAATAAATTGAAATAAATAAATAAAAACAACAGAAAAAAATGAAAATGAAATATAAAATAGGCATAACTATACCGCAACCTTGATTAATATAACATTAATACCCTATTTAATCCACTAACAAAATGAATTCTCAATGGTTTTAAAAATAAACGTATGGATTTGGACTCTGTGAGGATGCCTCATTTTATGAATAATTAATTTAAATATTAGTTAGTAAAGATATTTTTTCATAATTTTAAAATTAGAGTTTGTGAAGCAGCACTAAATAAACAACAAAGTATTTACAATAAAAGAAGTATAAGTATTTTCATTGATCTATAAGATATATAAGAGATTGTGCTATTTGAGTTCTCTTAACAACTAGGATAATACGATATAGCATCCCTTGAAGTATAAAACTTGTACTAATGAAACAAATTGAATGGAAAGTTACTATGGCTATAAATAATGCACTACTATTAAAAGGTACCAATATAAAAAAAAAAATCTAAAAGCACGGTAGAGTCAATATGATTTTATTGTAGCTGTAAGAACTTAAACAATAAAAGGAACAGTAACTTCTGCGATGAACTTTAGTTCGATTCCCCGCACAAAGATAGCAGCTCCCGTCCAAATTTATATCAGCTCCTCTTTTATCAGTTTTACAAATAACGTAATGAACGTGAAAAACAGATCATTTCCTTTAATGTAAACGTTATTCGTCCTTCAGTTGTAATATTTGCTCATCTTATGGAAAATAAATGTATAAATATTTTGTGTCATACTGCTACCAAGGAGCCAATGTTTTAATGTTATTTTCTTTTTATATCTTATCATGTTTTCTGTTGATCTTATTTTTGACTACTATATTTTTTATGGATATTTTTAATAATACAAATCTTAATCTTATTAAAATTTCTATGCTTAATATTCTTTAAAATGTTACCCTTCCCAATCGAAACTTTAATTTTTAAATCTAATTCAATTTAAACTAAAGAATGAATCTGTTCAATGATTGATTATACTATATTCAATTGTATTTAAATTTTCCAAATTAATTTTAATGGTTTATTTTACTTTATTTAGCTCATTTTTTTTCCAATTCTATACTATGAGTTTGATTTGTTGTTCTTGTTATTACTTATTTATTTTTCCAGGTAATATTGAATGAATGTACACATAGCTCAAGTACCCGTATTTAACACAAACTAATTTAAAAGATATTTTTTAACACATTTAACACATTATCTGAAAAATGCTCAGATCCTTTTTTCTTTTTTTTTTTGTTTTCTTGATTACCTTATTTCTTCAGAATTATTAAAATCTGTCACAATTAAGGACATTTATAATAGAGTTCAGAGAGCACATTTACTCTATATTTACAATAAATAATACAGAAAAATAATAATATCAAAAGAAAATCTAAACAAAAGACAAAATCTAAACAATCAAAATAACAAATAAAACGCTGGTGTTACTTTTATACAATATTTTCAGAATCCATTCATTCACTCAGGAGAACCCACTGCCTCCTCTTACTCAGTCGCATTACTAGTATTAAGGACCAGTAGAGGCGCAATAATCAAACATATATGGCTTAACTGGAGAATCTGGCCATTGCCAAAACTCCAATACCAGGCTTATTCACAGAAGGTCTCTGGGCCAATGCCGCTTCAACCTTCGATGATTATAGGGATGGGTGGAGCTGGAAATGGATTGTGCAAGAGGATTTGGAAGGTTCTGATGAAATGTTTCTGGGATAAGGTCTAGGACAAATGGGATATTAAGGTAATATGGCATTTGGATTCGGTCACTTTAATACGGCAGTTATTACACCAATGCTCAATCGAGTAGGAATGCCTTTGCAGATTTGAGGATGCTATTTCGGGATCCGAGTTGGATGATATGATTGCAGTGTCATCAGCGAATGTTGCAAGGAAGGTATCGGGATTAACAGGGATGTCAGCGGTAAAGAGGATGTAAAGCACGGGACCCAAGACGCTGCCTAGGGGAACACTGGCATTGATTGGATAAATATCAGAAAAGGCGTAAAGCATACTCGAAAAGAGCGGTCTGAGAGGTAGAGCTCAGATCCTAAGAAAAAATCTGACAGTATAGTTCTGAAAAATATCATAACTAGGCCAACATTAGCAAACAATGTTTTCATTGGACTTCTGTGAAGTTCTAAGGGATTTAGTACGAGGGGATATGCGAAACATACATTCTATGTAACTATTTAAAAGTAATAATTTCATACAATTTTTGAATTTATTTTTCTATTGTTGTTAATGCAAAATAACAGGTAATACTTTTTTGAGATGTCAAAAATGTATTTAAGTTAACTTTATTTGATGTCAGAGTAATAATTTATTATTTCTCGTTTAGAAGCTTAAATGCGTTTCCTACGGATATATTTTATTACGTTGGAGCTATAAAAGAGAACATAAGAGTACAATACAAGAAATACGTGAAACGTGGGTGGATATACCAAATGGCGCGAGTACAATATGCTAATGTAAAGACATAAATCCCATGTTGCAAAATTCGAGTTACGTTTCCTTGGACAGAAAAGTTGAAATAGTAATACTCAAGTATTTTTTAGTATTACATGTAAGATGTAACTAAATTTTAGTCAAAACTGTGACTATAATTGTTTCTTTAATGAGAGTTTTCCAATATAAGATAAAAAATGTTATTTGGAGAAAACTAATTGGTTGGATGTAGACGCGATGCATGGCTACCATGTTTAAAACATCATAAATCTAAGCTTTGTTGTGGAAACATTTTGAACTTTGTTTTGATTTCAAATTTAATAAATTCTATTTTATAATTACTAATTTTTCATATCACGTTGTATCAGTCTATTTTTCTCAACTACCGCAACAAATAAGTACAGTTGAGCTTGTTGGACGAATGATTATTTTTCATATCATCCCATTCGGTAATGTTTTCAACTAACATAATTGACAGTAACTATTTTTTTCATGTTTCAACATGAACATTCTTAAATAACATAATCAGAAACAGTTAGAGTTGAACCTATAAAACAAAAATTGATCTTTTCTCCACTTTATAAAAGTGAGAGATATCCGACTTTGATACGAAGCCACTCCTACAATAGTAAAATAAATTTAGATATACCCATTTAAGTAATAAAATAATATTTATTTATGAACCAATCAAATTCTGACATCACATTAAATTTGCAATTTTCAAATTGTTTTGTAATGAGCAAATTTTGTTAATGGCTTCACAGCGTCTATCATAAAATATAAGTCATCTCAGATCTTTTGGCTATTGCCTATGTAATCTTCGTAGAGGAGTGTAGGAATATCTTGTGTGCTTAAGAATTTCTAATAGTGGACTCATGTTGTATTTTGCTCTTTGGCTAGTCTCTGGTGAAAGTTATAATCTTCTTTGACAGTGTCTAAAATTGTTGGGATGTTTAAAAACTTGTTTATTATTTCAGTTGCGAAATAGAACAGTGCGCTAAATATTCTCTGCAACACTTTCGACTGAAAATATTGTATCATTTTAATGTTTGAGGGTTTGGCAGAACCTCACAGTTCTATTTCTGCGTAAAATGATAGAATATCAATAAAAATCGTAAAAATAATATTTAAAATTTTTTTTTTCAATTTTGCTTGAATTGCTTAAATTACTTTGAAATTCTATTAAATGTTCTCATTCAAGAATGAAGCCATAACATGAATATCATAAATTTTCATATCTTCCCAACTAAAAAATCAGCGGGCAATACAACCTAAGATAAGGAGCTTTACTAAAAAATAATGTCATTATTGTCTTTTAAGGAGAGACAGCCACATAAAACACTATTGCACACAGTCATCGAATAGTAAATATATCTATACATTTAGAATTGACAAGAGATGCTTTTAGAAATTATTAAAATATTTAATAAGAACTTTAAGAGTTTTTTTTCTGTTTACTTAATCTCATTTTGAATCAATCAATAGAATTAAAGTGCAAACAAAAATACCATTTGGATTATACTGTAACGAATTTCATATTTGACTCGGTCTTAATCCATCAAATATAAAAGGTAACAGCAAGAACGAAAATTAATCCGAAAAATGGATTAAACTGCCTTAATTTCTGACAATAAAACCGGTAGGCCTATATGAATTGTAAATGATAACCCAAGAGAAAACAAATAAAAGGAATATTGTTTTACAGATAATCCTCTATTAAAAGGACTTAGTGAGTTTTATCCTTTTTGCCGGTAATAAAGATAATTTAAAAGATTGTTTAAATATATTGTAGTCTAACTTCTTCTTTTTTTAAGAAAAATAATCTTGAATTTCATCGAGAGCAATTAATTTTATGTCACTCATGAATACAGTTACACTTCTTAAACATAATTGTAACGGTTTATATGTGACTAAAAAATATAACCTCTCACCTCAAAATTAATAACTAGTTGTTAGAATAACAAATAAGAGGTATCAGCTTTTGAAATATCCTATGAAGTAGGTAAGTAAAAATAGCAGATACAAATGATATTCTAAAAAAAAAAAATCAGTTTCGTGACTTTCTTTCCCCCCCCCCCTCCCACTACCAATACCCGACGCGGGATTCTTTGGGACTTAGTACCAATTATTATTTATCACTTATTTATTTATCAGTTGTTATTTTTTGAATGTTTGAGTAAGGCCGTTTTCCCATATAGCTTTACTGGACTAGTTCTGGTTCGCAGTAACAGGATGGCAATATAACAATGTTATATGGTATGGATTCCAGACGTTATTTGGTAAGGCCTTTCCTTTTTACAATTTTTATTTATTTCAACCCTAAGCGACGGAGACACTGAAAACGTCTCAGTCGAATAACTAGAGAGAGACATTTTACTTGTTTTGACAGCGCCTTAAAGTAAAGGAAGGGACGTGCAAAATGGGAGCATTGAGGGGGTGAATAATTTCGTTAAACGAATTGAATTAATTCAATGTGTTACGCTAATATCCAACTTCTCTATTGAAGTTAATTGTATGTATTTATGTAAAATTAATAAAAATTTCACACAAAAAATAATGGAAATATTTAATTTTTTAAATTTAATTGCGGTTTGATGTTTACAGGATTGAAATTAATTTTACAAAAAAAAAAAGACGTTGTCTTCCTGTACATTCCATTTATTTTTCACTTTTACGCCTTAATCACTTTGATAAAAAAAAATATTTATTTTGGGCTGTAGCATTGATCTTCAGAGATTATCCATCTACATTGGGACAATTGATATGAGGACAGCGAGAAAATTCAAATTACCATTAAAACAAGTTTGGTTCATTCTCATTCTCTATATACCACAGATGATGTAATCGATGAAAACAATGATAGACGATTAATGACATCTTTAAATTCTCGAGAAGATCGAATATTCACCAATTAATTTTCTTTTCAAAATTTTGTAGGGTAGGTATCAGGGATCATATAGAAGTCTAGTTCTCTTTCCAGTAAAAACTGGCCTGGTTACCAAATTATGTAGTAACATATAAATTTTATTTAGTAATATTATATCTTTCACAATATTAGATATTGTCAATAGTGTAAAGAATTAACATATGATCGCTTGAAAAGTAATTATCATAAAAATTCAATTCTATATTTGAATTGAAATATTTCAAGTACAAACATCTTTTAGAAGAAAAATCGTATAGGCAGAAGTACAGAAAGGCACAAATTATAATTTTGGAAACTTAATAACAAGAAAACTACCTCTCTAAAAACAAAAGTTGGAAAGTGAAATGTCAGGGACTAAGAAACCGAAACCTCCCGATATCTTTTCCATGTGCTCAAAGCGGCCAGGAATCTCATGGATAAGAAAATATGTCTCTATTGTAGATGAAGATAAGACTTTCCTAAACACAAGCCCATTCAAAGTTTTGCTCCTCAAACAAAAGTTAAGTTTTTATGAAGTGGCAAAGAACTACTAGAAGTGGTCAATGAAAAGAATTTTTTTAATCTACAAAATATTAAGAAATATGAAAACTCAGCCTTGAATTTCACTTACCACCCTTCTTTGAATTACACTAAAGGAATAATAACCTGTTCTGAGTTCAATACATGTTCAGAAAAATGAACTTAAAGAAGAGCTACATGACGAAGGAGTCGTGATAGTAAAAAGAATTTTTAGAAGGCCAGGAGAAACGAAGTTACCAACATCATCAATTATCCTAACTTTCGAGAAGCCCGTGTTACCGGATTATCTTAAACTTAACTTTCTAAGCATAAAAGTAAGACCCAATATCCCAAATCCTATAAGATGTTTTAATTGCTTCTCATTCAACCACATATGGCTTTTTGGCACCGCTATTTTTTTTTCTCTTTAATTTTTCTAAGTTTTTTTTTTTTTGTTTCGGTAGGTCTTCTAGATGAAGGTTCGGCTAGGACTAAGTCACGGATTCGATCCGTGTCTGATCCTGTATCGGAGGGTGATATGGTGGGGGGAGAACTTTCCCCGATTGAAGAATTGCTAAGGAGGTTTTCGACCTATCAGGGGGCCGCGGAGTGTCCTGACTCGGTGTTCGAGTTCGTGGAGGACATAGGGGCCATTAGGGGTAGGGTGGTGGAGGCCATTTCGAAGAGCGATCGAATGAGCACGGTCATTATGGCGGAGTTATTGGCGCAAGTGGAGAAGTTTCCGGCTCTATGTATGAGCATGTTAGCGGTAATTGTTAGGCTCCATAGAAAAAATGCTGAGCTGGAGACAGCGCTGGGGGCTGTGCCTGTCATTGCGATGATGGATGAGGTGAGGAAGGAGGTGGAGGGTCTTAGGGAAGAGGTTGGGAGGTTATCCAAGGCGCCTTCTGTGGGTGTTATGGCTGATGTCCCTCCTGTCCCGAGGGCACCTTCGCGCAGAACGTACTCGGAGGCGATATCTAGCCAGCCGAAGGATGTTACGGTAGTTGAGGTGGGGCCTGGTCCTGGTGCTGAGGGTCTCGGCACGGCCGAGTTGGTTAGGGGGGCCTTGATGGAGACCGTTAAGCCGGCAGAGTTGGGTTGGCAGGTGGTGGGGGTCAGAGCCAGAGGGAAGGTGGTTAGGCTGAGTCTTGGTTCCAGCGATGCGGCCAAGAGGGTGGTGGACTCGGGGGCGTTGGCCAGTGCCGGGTTGGTGGCAAACAGGGTTGGGAAGAGGAAGCCGAGGGTTATGCTCTTCGACGTGCCCAAAGAAGTATCAGGGAAACAAGTATTGCAAGCGGTTAAATCCCAAAATTTTCCGGCTGTGGCGGCTTTTGAGGGTGGATCGTGGGGTGCTGTCTCCCACGAATTTGGGAGGAGGGATTCCTCGGCCAGGCAGGTCGTGTTGGAGGTTGAGCCGGCGGTAAGAGATTTAATGATAGCGAAAGGCAGAGTCTTCGGGCCCTCACCAGAGGACTCGTCGGGGTGACCCGAAATGACCCGGAGAAGCCGTAGGGAGGTCCGGGGAGAGTTGTCTCTTCTCTATAAGCGTTCGAGTTCCCTGGAAGCCTCTAGGAGGGAGATAGGGTTTGGAACGCGAAGAGCACCGCACTTACGGCGGTGTCCGGATCTTCCCCTCGGACCTTGAAAATCCGGGCGAGGGCCACGGGGAACACCGCGCCGGCTCGTACCCATATCCGCAGCAGGTCTCCAAGGTGAATAGCCTCTAGTCGATAGAATAATGTAGGTAAGGGAAGTCGGCAAACCCGATCTGTAACTTCGGGATAAGGATTGGCTCTGAGGATCGTGGCGCGCCGGGCTTGGTCGGGAAGTGGAGCGGTGCCAACGTGCCGGGCCTGGGCGAGGTGAAAGGCGTTTACGCGCCCGGACCCTAGCTCGGTCCCGTGCCTTGGCCACCCACGGATCTTCCTTGCTGCGAGCCTCCGGCTGTCTAGTTGCCGCGCTCACGCGCGGCGGACGGGCCGGCAGGCTCTTCGGCCGCCATAGAACGATCAACTTAGAACTGGCACGGACCAGGGGAATCCGACTGTCTAATTAAAACAAAGCATTGCGATGGCCCCAAGGGGTGATGACGCAATGTGATTTCTGCCCAGTGCTCTGAATGTCAACGTGAAGAAATTCAAGCAAGCGCGGGTCAACGGCGGGAGTAACTATGACTCTCTTAATTGTGGAGAAGGACACCTATGATTCCATGTGCCTATCTTCACGTCCTCGTCGTGCAACCCGGGCAACGTACAAAAGTACGGCTAACGAAGAAGGCTATAGGTCGGCGCATACCTGGGAACGATCTTAGGATGTATCCCGAAAAGCGTCTCTCTGTCCACCATCGCCATGTGGGCGTAAGTGGCAGGGCCCCTCCAAAGGCGGCAACCCCGCCATATGCCTACTTACCTGCTCAGTGCGGAGGGGGGCAACCAAAGGAAGAGGCTTCTAAGTCGGATACGGGTTGCCAGCCCGTATCCGACTAAAACCACGGGCACGGATGGAAAAAGATACAACTTAAGGGGCGTCCCACAACAGGACGTCCCTCCTGTGGAACAGGCTCCAGGGGGACCAGTGGCCGGGACGTCGTCCCAGGCAGATGATGGCTTCGTGTGCCAAATGTGTGGACGTACCTTTGCCTCCAAAAAGGGGCTGGGAGTCCATCTCAGGGCGGCGCATAAAGAGGCGGCAAATGAACAGGTAAACCTGCCGGCCGTCAAAGTCCGATGGAGTGATGAAGAGTTGAGGTTAATGGCACGAAGGGAAGCAGAGGCGTTGCTTCAGGGCAATCGCCACATTAATATGCACTTGCTCCCATTGTTCCCCGACCGAACGCTGGAGTCAGTAAAAGGCGTGAGGCGCCGTGCTGACTATAAGGCCTGGGTGGTGCAGGCCCTGGCAGAACTCAGAGCGCGGCCCCCTATACCGGAACCTTCCGGGCAGGGGATGAATGCACCAGATGCATTCACGGCTGATGACCTCCCCAATCCGGCATGGGTATCTGATCTGCATGAAGCAGTGAAGGACCT